>JAQFZY010000620.1:0-24037 GCA_034696285.1 Hypogastrura burkilli | reverse complement strand
AGCCAACCGCGCTAAGCGGCGGAGCCGCGTGCGCAAGTATAAGACACGAGCCGAAGGCGAGGTCGTTACTTGTAATCTCTATGCTGGTAAATCATTCTAAATAGGTATATAGGCTCAAGGTCTAAGTAATTCTACAAATTGGATCTTCTTGCCGACTGCCGACAATAGGCCCGATACTCCCTTTGATTCTTCATTATCATAATGCCATGTCTATGACTTCAATTTAAACCTGGGGAATACAAGCCTTATTGATTAAGTTTGCTTTTACTTGGACTTTCTCTTCCGTCTCAGACCCTGACAGATGTAAAGAATACATGTAAGGTAGGTACATACATATAAAATTATCCCACTGCCCAATGATGAGCCAATAGCCTTTGAACAAGGCCACTTTTTCTCTACGTAGGTACCATATTTAGGTCGGACCTTTTGGGTTTCTCGAGCCCCTCACTCACGGCGGATGTAGGTGGCATATCAAATGATCCAAGGAGTCCAGGAGAAAGAGCTTATGGCGCATTATTAAAGGGAAAGAGTTTTCCTATTTTTCTCCTTCCGGTATTCTGAGCCCTGACCCGCCGGACCTCCTTCATGTTGGATTAGTATGCTGGAGCCATTGTACTGGGCCGGGAGCGGGAGGAACCAGCGAAGCGTTCTGTCCTGAAGCATTTGGGTAGTGGGGCGGAAGGCCGAGGATCTCCCCGAGTGGTGACAGTAGTTGGGAAATCAATTGAAATATTATGAGCCAGAATCACTGTAGTACGGACGGAGCAGAGGGCCGGAGAAACAATAGGAGACAGGTAGGGGAAAGTCGGACGGAGTCTCACGGCCAATGCTGTCAGCGCAGAGAGCGGGCCTAACCTTCCTCATACTCTCAGCCCCCAGAATTAGCCTCAATGAGCTGGATTAGGAGGCGCAACTGGACCATGTCATAGCCTTAGTCGAAGCCAGGAGATCCCTGGGACCCCCGGCAGCTGGGACCCGAACTCTCATTCAATTACGGGCCAAAACAGTGGCATTTAATCAAATTGGTTCATCCAGTGTGGAAAACGAGATGAGAAGTTAGCCGGGCGGATTTCGTACAATTGCATACCTACACCTTGGAACTAGAGGAGCAAAATTCATCCGTTTTAATATGGTTCTACTTTTCATACCCAGATATTGTTCTACAAAAAAGTATACACTAGCGGGATATTGGGATTCGCTTTTTGCAGTACAAATTTAGCCTAGCCTAATTTAGTCTGATCTGACATAGCTTAACTTGGTCTGATCCAACCACATATCACCAAGCTTAACCTCTGTTAAACACACATTACCAAGCCTGACATAACCGAATTCATTCGAACAATGATGGGCAATTACTAAACCTTGAGGTCTTAATTTACCAAATATAAGCCTAATTCGATTGAATTAGAGACTCGGACTTTGTATTCTCTGTCAAAATGTTAGTACACCTTAACATCCTGGAAACGCCGGTGCTGAAGGTTCATTTTAATGACCTATTTATTTTTCCACACTATGGTAGATGTACCGTAGGTGATATTTTGTACGGGACCCCTTGTCGTAGAACGGAAAGAAATGCGGGCTGCAGGAGCCTAGCCCTTCTCTGCCTGAGAGAACGACAAAAAATCGTGCCGAGAACTACAAAATAATTCAATCTCAAAACTTATCTATATCCATCCACGTCATATAGGCTCAGAAATCAACAATTTTCTTCCTGTTCGAGGCTGAGGATAGGACATAGACTGGTATAGGCTCTCTGTAGGCCTATCGGGACCGAAGAAAGTACAGATTCTCCCTTGGGTAGCATGCTTTGGCCTGAACCAGGAAAATCCATGCCCTGGAATCAGAACCTTAGCCAGACAGCTCTGCTTTAACTTGTGCACTACCACCTACCATCAAAATACACGGCTTGTATTTTCATGCCAAATGAACCTGTAGTATTAGCCTTTTGAGTTCGGCTTGTAGTCCGAACATAGCTACTTTACAGAGTCTTATAAGAGTAACTTAACCTAACAGAGCTCCACATAGTAATCAAATAATAATAGTTAGGCTTAATGTTAGGCTGTCATAGCTAGGCTGTCAAAGGCTTAATAATTTTATTGGAATGTTCGCTTACCTAAAATTCTGTTGGTTTGGGTGGAGGTGCTGCCCTAGGTTCCGTAACCTAATAATTAGGGCCTCAGCTCTTTCTCGCTAAATCCTGAATATCAATTTCCAGATTGGACGATCCATTAGCCGGGCCGTCAAGATTAGATTGAGGCAGAGTACCTTTCCCCATCTATCTATTTCAGTTAGGTCCCGTCCCCACGAAGTGAAGGACGTTTGGACGGACATGTGTCCCCACCATCGTCCACATTAGGGAGACACACACGGAGCCCGAGCAGAATACGGAGTGCCTGGGCCTCCGTTGAGTCCCCCACCTTCCTATCCTCTTTTATTTACGGAAGGAGCCAAGATTTATAATACATATATTTATCAATCACACTTTCTCTCCAAGCCTCCCTGGCCTCTGTCTAAATATAAACCATGCATGGAAGTGTGGAGCGGGGCCCAGCCAACTCCGTCTTCGGATTGGATTCGAAAAAGTTGTCTAGAGAGAATTATGTGGCTCCTTTCCCTTTACGCCCACTCCGGTATACATTATGAATTGGGCACGGGCTTCCTTTGAATGTCACACCCCATTCCATTAATAGGCCCCTTCGAATTCCGGGCTCGGCAGGCATTAAACAAAGTGGGACTCATATATTCCTTCCTGAAACTAATTAGGAATTACGAGGAGTCTCACATTGTTAGTCGGGCATCTTAAGGGCTTCTTGTCAATTCAAGTTATTAGCCAAACGCGGAAAGCGTTCAATAAGACATGTCGCCGATTCGATTTGGATGCCCACAAGGAAGAGGATTTGTAGGCCTGCAATTTTCATAAGGGTAAAATAGCTTGTTCCAATCCTAACCTTACTTACGGGGTCCGAATCTAGTCTAACCCTGCGTGGTCAAACTTAACCTAACTTCCGCGGTTCAAACCTAACCTAACTGACGTGATCCAAGCGTGATCTAACTAATGTGGTCTGCTAAACTTAACCTAACTTACGTGGTCCAAATCCGAACCTAAACCAACCATACGTGGCCCAATTTCATGTTCCCCAGCGTCCAGACCAGAATTCTGTAATACAGCATAGTCCAACTCAAGCCTGACTCGGCGAAGTTAACGAACTGGATTTTGGAATTTATAATCTTATTATTTTGTGACGCGTATTATAGCATTCGTTATATAATAATTAGGATTAAATAGATCACATAAAGAGCCATGAAACACGCATAAAGCAAAAAGGGTGTTAGGCGTTATTAGGTCTAAGATGTATGTAGCAATATAAAGTCCGACTCACTGACGGACAGACATAACCTTCGCGTAAGACATTTTTCTTTAAAACTTTCCAAAATTGTGTTCTGTTTGGATATTTCAAAGGTGCTTCATAGAATAGATCTTTTTTTTTCAAAGTTGTTGGATAATGTGCTTCGCGTAGCTCGAGCTTATATACAAATGGTGCTCGGTTTAAATGATATACTATGCGTTGTTTACTTCGAGTTTACATAAAATTAATGCCATTTCTTACTGTTTCACAGAAGTTTAAAACATCCTTTGACCGCATATAGAACCCAAATTGAAAAATGAGTAATCCTTATTGAAGCGACCGATGAAGAGGGCCATGTTAAATAGTTTGTTTCCCAGGGCTTAGCTGCATATACGACGAAAGACGGCACGAAGTGAGTGATAAATTACATCTTGCTAAGCGTTGTAAAAACTCCGTGTATGATGATCTGGCTTAGTAGGCTCGGGCAGAACGAGCCTTTGTCTTATGATGCTCAATTACATATGAAGTGTACGGAGCAGCTAGGGGTGTGACGGACGGACAGACGGACACCCGGATCATCCCTTAATACCTTTTGGTCTAAAAGGCCAGCTTGTCCAACAACCTAAGTAAGGAGGGCACATTGTTGATCATTTAAGGGGAAGAAGGAGAAGAGAGGAAAGTCGTAAAAATAGTAGCTGCCGATATCCGAGGTCCCTGCAGTGGTTTTTATGGGTGACTTAGGCTCTTTATTGGACTTCCTTCCAGCCCATCCCGAGCCTCTTTATGAAGGCCGGCTCTAATAAAAGGCGTACTATCTATCGAGAACGGGATCTTGTCAACTCGACAACTTTCTTCTTCAAACTGGCTCAGATGGAGGGCTGCTGAGTAGTCCAACATATCGGACTGGATGAGCGTAGTAGGTACATGTCGGATATTAGTTGTCTTTGGAACACATTATCCAATTCATCTTTGTTTTCCTCTGCTTCGGAGTGACGGGTTCTCTCCGGCACTAAATAGAACTCTACTTCTCTGTCATTCTGTCAACCTGAGTCCCAATAAAATCTCAAAATATATACAGAATTTCATTCTCTGCTCAGGCAAGCCTCTTAACTTTCCACAGGGGCTATAGCATCCCTGTACAGCAAGGAAACCTCGGACCCGGGTATCTTTGCCAGTGTTTACGCCCTGAATTTGTTCACCTAGTTAGTTGCTATAGTATCCACTCGCATTCTGTCTTGCTGTCGCTTGTATTTAATTCTGCGTACAAAACTGAAAATTTTAGCATAAGAGGTTTACACTAAGGGAAAATTTATAATTTCGTGGCATAAAGTTGTCAGTGGTCCAAACTTAACCATGTTCTAACTTAGTCCACGAAGAGTAAATTAACTTAATATGGCTTGACAAATCTTTAAACATGCTAAATGCTAATATCTAGATTTTTCATGCGGCATTATCATTAAGTGTGTTGTGTAATACCAAGCTAATCTAATCTTCAGTTAGATAAACTTAGTGAGATAACATAATAGAGCTTAGTATAGGCCTACTAATTCAACTAAAGAAACGACATATATTACTACTTAATATAAACATACAGTTTTCAGTGAATTATTTCCGCACGAAACAGTTGTTTTGTACCAAATCTAAATATTCAGGTGGCCTGAGATTGTATTGGGATTGCTTTGGAGGCTAAGGGAACACCTTGATGGAATTAAGGTAACTCGTAGATGGGCCTAACAAGAGTAGGTACATAGTGAGTGAGTGGGGCAGGTCCACAGGCTGTTTGGTTCAGAGTTCAGCCACTCAGATTGGGAATCTTGATAAATGGGCCGAGGGAGTAGGTATGCCTTTCATAGGCCGACCCCGCATTTCTTTCCCAAATAGCTCCAGCTCGTTGTTGTGTATCTCAGATGGGAAGGAATCCCTAATGCCTTTTGGCCAGGGATAAGGGATGTGAGGGAAAGGAGAAAGTAAACAATAACAGAGCTGGGCGGAGAGAGCATGCTAATGTCCTTCACGGATTCCAATATTGAGAATTCTGGTTCGGGACTCCCTTTCCGCACGCATTACTGGAGGCGGAGAGTTCGGCTCAATTCTGTACAGGGCTCAGATCTATTCCTGGATTTAGGTTCTGGGGCTCCTCTTCCCTAATCAGGAATTGAGGTGGACGAGCATGAGGATCTTTGAGATTTGAGAGCCACTTTCCCTCAGAGGCATATACTACATAAGGTTAGGTTAGGGTCAGACCACAAAGGCTTTATCCCGCCCAATTTTGGCCTAGCCTTGGGTTAGATCCCTGGAGAGTGAGGAGATGTAAGGGTGAGAGCGGCTAAGTAATGGAACATGGTATCTGGATCTTGGGTAGCCTGCCTAAAGGCCTGGCCTGGAGGCCCCAAGATAAGGGCCCCAACATGGAGAGGCCCAGGAATGTAATTGGGCCAGCCTCCGCACATAATTATGTTAATGCGGGCCGGCGGTGGTCCGGACTTGGAGCCGAACCAAGGGAGGAAGAGATACATGACATGAGACATTGGCTCCTGGCCAGGCCCGATAATCCATGTCCGCGTATTCATGTTCCGTGGAGGGTCCGGCACTCGGCCCTTGCTCCACTGGCCCGGAGAAAGGATCCATGTAAATGGGCCGGGGTAGGCCTCGTGTTCCCGGGCAGTTAATGGGCCAGTCCACTAACCCTTCCCTGACTCCCAGAATAAATGTACCCTTTGCGTGACGACTCTGTTGGGGCCTAAGGAGGCCCGGCCCCTGATTTATGCCCCGACTCTCTCTCCAATGGACCTTCTAATAAATCCGACGGGGCCGGACTGACTTTCTCCCTTATTAGCTCACACTAAGGCCGACGGAGGCCCTTGAGCCGATGGTTCATTACGTTCTACGCTGGGCGTGAAGTCCCGGAGCCCGCACAATAGCTAATTATGGGCCTCATTGACACTTGACTTTAAAGGGTCATATCCGTTGGAGGTACTACCGACCGTTGTCAGCGTAGCCGGTTACTTTCGCAAATTAGAATTTGGGCCGAAGGAGCGTTTCCCTTTTGCATGCCGGGCCTCACTTTGGGGAAGGCAGGCGTAAATTAGGTTATGCCTATGAGGGCTCTTTCATACATTGCTCCGGCCCCCGCAAGCTCATAAAGCTCTAAATTATGGTGACACCCTCGAGGCCTGATAATGACGACCTTCCGAATTCTCGCCTAATTAGTCTGGCTCTAATGATCCCAATCAAGTGGCTCCCGGGGTTTCCCATGTTCGGCACGCCTAGGAGGCGAGAAAGAAGAGAGAGGCATTTAAACGGCTCACAGCCATGCAACAAAACCCAGATTTAAAATACTTCCCTTATCTCACTTGCCAAATCTTCTCGGCCGAAGGGGAAAAGTGAGTTGCCAGAAGGAAACAAAATACTGAAGTCGGCTGAGGCTCAAAAAGGGGAATATCACGAGATCTCCTCTTTTCCGTGCGAAACTGCGTGTTACAATTAACACGACATAAGAGCAGTGAACTATTGAAATAGCTAGCTTCAGCTTGCAGTATACTACGTCAAACGTTGACTCATCTCGAGCTATTTAATTGCTGGTAACTGATGATATCGTCCTCATCCTTGTTCGTTAATGTTCATTGTTGCGGGAGGTACAGCATATTATTATTATTAAATCATTTCCGTCTTCAGAATTTATCTTCAAATTTATCGGACTATTAATTAGGCATGATTTATAGTCCTGTTCAAAAAAAAAAAGAATTTTAAACAAAATATGAAAATCAGCAAATATATGTTTGACACAATATATATGTTTGACACCCGATTTCAGTTCACTTGTACGGGATATAGAACTTTGTGCTAACATCTATATTTTTTGGGTGGGATTAAATAAAATCCAATTTTTTCCCTGTGAGCGGGCGGGGTGGGTTGTGTACACTAAAGTTAGGAGCCTGAGTAAGGGATGATGAGGAAACCTCTACTTTGTGATATAAAGAGAAAGTTGAGGGCCGAGTGTAAATTGCGGAAGTCTGGCGTCGGAAGGTAGGAACTCTCTGATGAGGTGACTGAATCAGAGGAAATCCTTTAGGGCTCTCCTTGAGACTGCCTTAGACTACGGCAAGGGCGTCGGCAGGGGAGACAGAGTCCGCCAAATGTTCTTTCACATGCTCAATGTTTACTCTGAGAGCGGGGACTTTAATTACCTCAATTAATTAGACGAAGGACCTAAATATGCTTCCCAGTTAGATAACAGAAATAGCCTCCTCGCGTATTCAGTAATAAAGACCGCGTCCCCTGAATCCCCGCCTAGACTCCCACGCTGGATCTTTATACAAACTGAAAAGGAGGTTCCGAAATGAGTTCATTTAAATGCAACGAACCTATAGGCCTGCTATAACCCAACTCTAGACTAGACTCTATCGTGAAGAAACCGTACTTTTAAAGGTGGAATAATTATGGATTATAACAGGAACACGACCTTCCATTCCAATCCAGAGTTCCTCAGTAAATGGAGCCCAGCACTAGGAGGCGGAAATAGGGAAGATGGGCCAAGATGAGGTAATTAAATTCCCTAATGATCTTCATTCAGGAGGCTAACTAACGCCTTAGTATTCCAAATCCCAAATGTGCATTCATAGGTTATGGCTATGAGAAATGGGAGACCATTCCAAGGCTAGGCTGTTATACATATATTAGGTACCTATGTATATATCAGCACTATGCATTCATCCTCTAATATTTAAATTAGCCCATCCTAATAGCTCAACTTCCAGAAAGTAATCTTAATACCGATAAGAGTAGAAGCTATAAGGTTGTCGTATAAGGACTGCCGCTTTAAGTGTTGATATATGAGTCTAGGAACCTTAACCTTATTGACTTAAGCCCTTGCAAATGAGCCAATGTATTAATCCTTGCATTAATGGGATTCCAAGGAATTAATTTGAAATTGAAAATAAAAATGCTTGTTTCCACTCTGGTTCCTCACAGAAGGTTATTTTGATATGAAGTAATTTCTCCGCATCCCGTTGTAAAACCTTTAGCAAGATGCAAAATATTGGGTTTCCTGGCGGGAATTTATCGTTGATTGGATTTGACATCCCAAACTGACAAGTTCGTATGTATATTGCTTGTGGCCAATTTCCCAAACAATCTACATTATATACAGGTACCATACTACAGAAGCCGTTAGGCTATCTAACCCAACTACAAATATGTATTTCCTTGAGTAAGAGCCTAGTCCTAACCCAAATGTTTCCTCATACCTACTACTCGTATCTACTACTCATGAATAGCCTACTGCATCTTAATACTCGGAACATCTGTTTCAGCAAAGGACCATGAATGACTAATCCCGGATTACTCTCATCCGAGCTAAGGATGGGGATTGTGGAAATTGATCCAGGTCGGGCCGTATGTCATTCGGTCCGCTTGTTTTAGGCCCATGATCGAACCAGTCGTGCCTGCCAAAGCTTGACTCGGGCCGTTCTAAAATATGAATTTAGACGGGTGTGGTTGGGAGTGGCCGGGCAAGAGAAAGGTGGGCTCTGTTACATACATACATGGATGGGATATGGTTCCGGAGGCGATAGGGACTGGTGGCGGGGAAAACATACGCCTGATTGGGGCTCCTCCGCCAATTCCGCCTTTTCCGCCTTTTCTTCTCATATTTATGCTTAGTCAAGTGGAACTGATGCCGCTCTCGATCCCTTCCCCTATCCCGCTCCAGCAAATATTACCCATATGGGGCCTGGCTCCGGAAATAGAAACCACACCTACTACATAGTATACTTGCTACCCACCCTTTCTTTGTATACAAACTTTGGGATCTGAGCTGGAGTCCGAAAAACTGTCAATTCAGCCATAGTTTGGGGGGAAAGAGAATTCTCCTTTTGTTTTTGAGAACCTTAGCCGGCGGTACAGAAGGACCGGATCTGCACTTTGAAGTCCGGATCAGGGTGAGACCCCTGTGCGGATTCTGAATTCCAGATAGGAATACCAAAAAACGTCCTCATTAGGATCATGGGGGGAAGGGCCAAGTTATTCAGTCTCAACCGTAATTTGAACCCAGGCCTCAGAAAATCAATAGCCAGAAACGGCAATACGTATGTTGTAGATTCTATAGGAAATCGTGCAGTAGTACACAACACTGACTCTTCAGCTTGGGAAGTCAAATTAAATCAATCCAAACTCCAAAGTTTCATAGTGAATTCCATTATGCTGCTCTTAGTCTTAGGCTTAGGTAACTCCAAAGCGGAATTATACTATTTTCAATGGCTCAACTTATTTTAGAATGTACAAGTAACGACCTCGCCTTCGGCTCGTGTCTTGTACTTGCGCACGCGGCTCCGTCGCTTAGCGGGCTTGGCTCTACGTTTGGAACTAATTATTACAAATATTTTCTTTAGTAAATAAATGGATTACATAACTCTACAAATGATGTGATGTTAGCAAGCCATGTCGCAGAAAGCAAGTACTTACGATCTTTGACGCTAGACGCTGCAGGTAAGATTTAAGAAGCAGACGGAAAATAGAATGCCTTAAAGAACCTGCAGCGTCTAGCATCACAGTTCATAAGTACTTGGTTTCTGTGACATGGCTTGCTAACAGCACACTATTTGTAGTGTTATGTAATCCATTTATTTACTAAAGAAAATATTTGTACTAATTAGTTCCAAGTGTAGAGCCAAGCCCGCTAAGCGGCGGAGCCGCGTGCGCAAGTATAAGACATGAGCCGAAGGCGAGGTCGTTACTTGTACTTTCCAATTTTCCTGCAACGTTATGAAATGAATGAGATTTCAAATGAATTTATCGCTCCGCTTTGGTTATGCTATAAAATGGTTTATTCATTATGAAATTATGTTTATCCGAGAGCTCTGATGTCTGATAGAACACAAATGAAGTAAAAATATAATTATAATGATGATTTTAGCACCCGAAAAAACTCCATGCTAAAGATACCAAACTTATAAAGGAACCCTAGAGAATAACTTGCTGCCGTCTACTGTTGCTTATGTCTTCGGTTCCGATTCAAGCGACTGTGAACTGTGTTATCTACAGTACAAACCTTTGTAAACCCGAATCCGAGTCATAAGTAAACCAGAATCGATGGTGTCTAGTAATAAGTACTAATAGCAGTGTGAAAAGCAATATAATCCTTGAAAATTAAATAGCACATCAATTGAAAGTGACCCATCGTATCGGACTTTGTTTCCTCGTTATTGTTTAAAAGGTTTACGTTTATGCAGTGCAAGATCCAATATTGAAATAGGCTCCAATGCCATAGTGCATTAACTCCTGCGCCGTAGAATATTAGAGGCGGGACGATTCAAGGGTTCAAATCTATTCGAATTTGCTTTGAAGATATCTACTCTATTACATATCAGGTTTGGGTTTGGGTCAGACTAAAATCCAGTCAATATCACCCGACACAAACCTTCAAAACCGGGCAATCCGTTCCGTTAAATTAACATTTGCGAGGTGTGACAATGCCAAGACCTGGACCTGGACCACGTAGAGTTGTGCTTGGGCGGTGTGTCAAGTCAAAGTGACTTAATTATTCTGATCCTCGCTTGTAGTAGTTATGGACCAAGAAGGAATTAAAAGTGTCAACAAATCCCTTTAGGATTCTCAGAAAATGTCAACAAAAGTCTAAAAAATCCGTTGCTAGGGGTCATGTTTTTGGCCCTTAAGGTACTGACCCCGTGACCCTAAAAATTCCAAGGTCAAACTCAATCTTTGTACTGGGCATAACTTTTTCCTGGCGGAATTTGGTGGGTCTGGGATGAGAATTTCGATCAGCATCCGGCCGGCAAGCCAAACCTTGGAGTAATTTTATAATAGTTAGAACACGTAGAAATTACTTAAAAGTCGACAAAATGTGTTCCCTCTCACCCCGATTCCTTTCATAGATACATATATTAATTTCCTGTTTTTTTTTAATTTATTTATATGCATTGCATTGATGTATTGAATTGAACCATTGGGAGAATTAGAAAAAGAAAACTGCTTTGAGGTCTACCATCATCAACAAATAAATGGATTTCCCTATGAAACCTTGGATTGACTGTGCTGGACTAATCCGTCTGCATAGTGTCTAATGTCCTAAACAATCTACAACAGAAACACACGTAGCTTGTAGAAGGACGGGATTATATAGCTAGCTATTTCCTATGAAATTCTTGGAATAGTTCTGGATTGGGCCTCCTTGTGTGTATTCCCAGCCAAATGCCTAACCATAATTGAGGAGGAATCAATAGTCTCATTCTATGACATCTGTCCCAATCCCAATTATTCTGGCCTAATTTGAGTCAGGCCTTTGGCTCTTAGCTCAGGCTGAGGCTGGCCGAAGGAGCCGGGACTGACTTGTGGTCTCAGCCCAGCCCGTCCTCATCCCATGGACAAGGAGGACCTCCATAATGTATGTCCACGAGCTCTCAAGGTCCTAGACGAGGCCTGAAGCCATTGTAAAGCCATTCCCGGGGCCATTCCAAAGCCCCCGGATTTCCCCATTGTATCCTTTCTCGTTTTCGGAGAGTTCCATTGTGCTCTGGAGCCGGGAAGAATTGTGTAGTGGGCCGGGCGGTGCGGTCAAGTCTCGCCGCCTGAAGTAGGGCGGGATCTAATATTTATTATGGGCTCCTAATGAGAATTCGGAACTTCCTCTATTTGCCAACTAGGTCCTCGGCCTTCCTCAGTCCCGAAAGCCAATGCTCCGAAATTAAGACTAAGGCCTAGTCACATTATTGCAGGCTCCCTAAATATGTGTTCTCGGCCCTTCGTCCACGTGGTTCGGCCGAATTCCTTCTGACTGGGGACCTAAACTACCATAAGCCCCTAATCAATAAACCTTCCTTCCGTATGAGGATGAGGACAGATGTTCTGAAACTAATTGCATAGACTGTAACTGTGTAGTAGCTAGGATAGCCTAAGACGTCTCCTTAAGGAGACGGAACACTAAATAAATCGTCTCTCTTTCATCTCGTTCGGGTTCGGCGGGCCTCATAATTCTTATTACACCCCAGCCTATCCATTAGGATTCCGCCCAATTCCCGCCTCCGCTGTCTTTAGACATACATCCCAATGTACTACGAACCCCCTCAATATTTCCTACCAAGGTTATAGGGCGGGACATAGTATGCAAGTGTGGGGCAGATATGGAGTTCTGGGCGACTTCAACCGAATATGATGCGGGGAAAGTTAATAAGGGCGAGCCTTTATTTAAATATAAGATTTAGTCATAGCTAATAAGGACCTTAGATTTGGGGCTCGAAGTGCCGAGATGCGTGCTTCCTTTTAATTATTCAATGACATATGAAGATATGAAGAACATGAATCAATTTTTGAACAATTGCAAAACATATTTTAGTAAGTTTGAGAAAGTAATTCTATATAGCATTCTTCTAGGAAATTGGTTTAGGTGAAGATTTGCTTAGGTACTTTCACCAAGCTTTCCAAGTTCCATAACTGTAGGATGAAACTGGGAGTTATCCCGGAATTTGTGTCCATATTTGGCTCCATAAACAGCCTTGCCCTGAGCTACAATTACTCTGGGCCTACTGTAGATTGTAGCTGGCTGCTGGGGTTGAGAAGGGAGCGAAGCCTAGAAGTCAGTCAGTGTCTCTCGTCTCCTTGAGTAGTAGTTGGAGCTGGAGTCTATTTGCCACACGCTTAGTTATACCACCATACATACTCGGGCCTCCTCTTCCATCTTTATGCTTGAGTCACTTATAAAAACCCAAAAGGGGGAATTCTGAGCCGTCTTGGAAGTATGAAAGTGAAAGAAAAGGCGCTCAAAGGCTTTCCTTGTCAGGACTCATGTATGTAGTTTGGGTCTCAGCTACTGCCTCTCCCAGCCCCAAATATGAATATGAGAGCAGACGGGGACGCTTCTATTTTGGGCCTAATACTTAGGAGATTCGGCCAGCCCAATCCGGCTCTCAAATAAATAGGCTCTATATTCCTTACTATTGGAGGGCATCAAGTTAAACCATTGGCCCAGAATTGGGCATTATGTGAGGAGAAAGTACAAAATTAGGGAAGGACGTACTCGAGGCATCGGCCCACAATTTGTGAAGAGGAACGGCCTGCCCAGCAGGGATCCCCTGATCAATAAATCCTCAAATTGGTAAGCTTGTGCATAATACGTACTCCTAGGCTTAGCCCGGGCTCTATAGCCTATAGCTAATGTTCTTATCAATTCCATAGAAGGCTTACCTGTCCCGCTTAAATTACAACAGGCCCACAATCGCAATTTGCAAGGTAAGTTAGCTCATCAGCCAGGGCGTCTGCAGGTTAAGGAATGTGCCGTCTGCATGTCCCACCTGCAATGTTTAAAGTACATAACATATGATCCAAATGCAGATTTAAAGAAACACTCTGTATCATTAATGGTCTCAATAAGATGGATTTTCTCCAGAACAAATATTCGCGTATTAAATACATTTCTCTCAAGCATAAATTCAGTGTGCAGTTTCTATACAGGTATCATTACAGAAAATATGTATTATGTAATTAAGTAGTAGTATTCAGCCATTTGATTTATTTTAAGAGCCCGATTTATTTTTTAGCCAAAATCAACATTTTGTTATTCGTGCATATTCTATATATTAAATCCATACTTCTGGCAGTATTTATGAAGTAAATGCGAAAGACGCAGGTGTTATTAAAACAAAATACTACCCTGGTTCGATCGGAGTTTTCTCCTTCACTGGCTTACGCCCTCTCAAAATCATCTATAGCAAATAAACTATTGTTCCTCTTTTGGAATATAAGTGCCTCATATGTATAGGTACGTCGTACTGCACGCAATCAGTCGAGCCCTAGATTGTTCCCCAACGCGATTCTGAGTACTACCACTACTTATTACAACATGCTGCGGTTGAATAGTTGTACTAAAATTTCTCCTATAGTCCCTACACTAATAAGATAAGGAACAGTCTACACTAAAAAGGGTAGAAACACTTTGTTTTCCATCAGTACTTCACTAAGACCTAGAAGCCTAATAATGAAAGCCAAGCCATGATAAACCTTTACAGGCCGTCCTACATTATTAGAACAGGATCTGGCACCTGGCGCCTCCAATTTGCCTAATTTCAGGATCTATTATTTTGGAAAGTGTGGACATTTGGAAATAGCATAAGGGAGACCTTAGCCGGAGACTCTATTTTTGGATCCTAAGACGCTCCGATTTGTAATGTATGCCGTACGTGCTTTCACTATTTCCTCCCTCCTAAGAAAGGCCGGGATCCGTTCCCTTGATCCTTTCATCTGACGGGCTTTAGGGCTCGGATGCATATACAATTCCCTGGACCTGCGAAGGGGATAGGGATCCTAGCTCTATTTATTGGCTCCCAATAACACCAAACTTTCACTCTATTTGCACAGACAGGAGGCCAGGCTCCCTGCAACAACATGATTTGGAGCTGGGGAAAAATGATCAGTTCCTGGGCGCTTTAAGGCCACTAACCCTTATAGTACCTACGTCTTAATATTAGCCTGCATTTTCAGTGGGGACAATTTTCGGTGAAAGCTTCACTAAAATCAAATCGTTTTAGCGTGAAAAGATTTGACGACAGTGACTTGACGTATTTAATAGAGCTTAATTAAAACCAATATCTAACCCTAGCTCAATTGAATTAGAGAGAAAAGTCATGTTTCATGAGCCCGTTATTAATAATAGGATATAAATTGAGGAATTGCTAATAGATTGTGGTACTATGGGATTTTAGTGGGAGAGCCCTAGCCTCCCTCCTTCTGACCCAACCCGCCCTCAACTTTTACTTCCTTTTTATATCTGTAGTCCCATTTGGTGTGAAAGACTGGGAGCCATCAAAGTAAGTACCATTGTGGAAATCATTGGGCCTAACGACTAACGACCGACGGCCTCAGTCCGACTCCTCGAGTCTCAAACTTGAAAATAAAGGGAAGCTCCACTTCTTCACTTGATTGAGTGGACGGGAATTGTATGGGAGTAAAAGCATGTCAGTAAGCACTTCGATTTATAAGAATAACATAAATATTAGCACAGGGCTTCAGAGGAATCTCCGCCCTGATTCCCCATTGTCTGCCGAAGGAACCCCGACTTCATCCTCATTGATCAATGATCAAGGGAAGAGAGCCTTTTTATGATCAATGCTCCAGGACTATTCGAGCGGAACTAGCCGTCTGAGCAGGCACAACTGGCCCTATGCCTACCTCTTCCAGACTCTTTGGGAAGTTGGACAGTAGGTTCTGTACCTACTGCTCAGTTTGGGATCTCGAACTAAATCAATGCAGAGCTTCCTCTGGAAATCCATTCTTCCACTTCCTGCCAAAGTGTTGCTCTACACCAAACTTATATAGTCGTTTCACAGGTGCAATTTACTCTGCAAAGGGATGTGCTTTGTTTTATAATTTGGAAATACATAATTCTGAGGAATCAAAGTGAGGGCAAGCTTATTTAATAGGATCGATTTTTAAATTATTTTTCACATTCCATCATAAAACAAATTCCAATATTGCAAAGAACATTTTCGTTAGAGCCACTTTTGAACAACATGTAAAGTTATGGATTCCAATATGGAATTCTGCTTGATTAAATTGTTTTGCATAGAGCGGATTAGCGTTTGTAGTCACGTCATCAGTCACTCCCATTCTTCCCTCATCAGCCTTCAGGCTAGATCCCGTCTCCGTGGGAGGATAAAAATAGGATATCTTCAAAATACTTTGTAATTTAAAAAGTAAGAGTATCGGGATCTTGGGAGCTGTCATTTTTTTTGTAAAATTAATTATTCAGCGGCTTACGGGGAGGAGCGAGGCGGGTGTACGAAGGATCCATGCCCTATTCCGCAAAATCATATTATTTTGTAATAATAAGTCTAATCCTTAAGCGTCTTAAAAGTTCAAAAGAACTTTCAGTAATCTCTCTATGGTTTTACATACAACTTTCCAAGGATACGGCTTAGGAGAGGACTCGGGGGGATTGACGGCCCAGGCAAGACTGGGAGATAGATTCTTAGATTAATTTGCTAAAATTTCCAAAGGAGACCGCACCAAAAGTATGGGGTGGTGACTTTCTGTTAAAAGAAAAATTATTTTGTGAATACTTATAGATTAAATTCCGCTGAACAAGGTTTAAATGGACGACAAAGGCGTATCTCAACGACTGGACCCTTAAAATAGACATCAAAGGTCACATAGGCGAAAGATGGCTTTTTGTTAAAAAAAAAAAAAGTCTCTAATTTTGTGTACTAACAGAATAAATTGGGTTGAACAAGGTTTAAATGGACTTCGTAGCCGTATCTCGACTCCTTGATCTCATAAAATAGTCATCAAACGTCACATAGGCGAAATATGACTTTATGTTAAACAAAAGTCTCTAATTTTGTGTACTAACAGAATAAATTGGGTTGAACAAGGTTCAAATGGACTTCATAGCCGTATCTCGACTCCCTTGATCTCTTAAAACAGTCACCAAACGTCACATAGACGAAATATGACTTTCTGTTAAAAAAAAAAGTATATAATTTTGAGTACTAACCGACTAAATTGGTTTGAACAAGGTTCAAATGAATGTCAACGACGTATCTTAACGTCTTGACCCCTAAAGTGGTCACATATGTCACATAAACGAAATATGACTTTGCGCTAAAAAATACTGTATTTTTGTATACTTTTAAAATTATGATAAACAGGGTTCAAATCAAAGTAGTATCTCAACTCCGTGACCTATTAAATGGTCATCAACGATTTAACGTAAAGTTATATTTCGCCGATATGACCTTTGATGACCGTTTAAGAAATCAAGGAATTCAGATACGGCTAGGATGTCCATTTAAACCTTGCTCAAAACAATTTATTCTGCTAGCATACAAAATTAGAGATTTTTGTTAACAGAAAGTCATATTTCGCCTATGTGACCTTTGGTGACTATTAAGGGGTCAAGTCGCTGAGATACGCGCCTTTGGCATCTTTTTAAACCATGTTCAGCGCCATTTAATCCATACGTTTTCACAAAAGAGTAAATTTTTAACAGAAAGTCATCACCTCATACATGTAGTGCTGTGAAGCTAGAGAGCTTCCCGAGCAAAAAAGGTACAGTAGAGTTCAACCAAGTACAGTAGTGTTATTCAAGTCCACCATTCAAACCAAGCGTGTTTCCAGTTTTCCCACGTTATTATATATTAAAACTCGATCTCAACCCAACCGTGGGGAACCGAACAAACCCTCCCCCCCCCCCTTTACAGAATATTCCAACTATGAAACGCTCAAACAAGTTCAAAATAATTTAGAGCTTCCAATAGAGCGCGATGTTTTCTTTGGAAAATATAGGTACTAATAAATATCATTGTTTAGGAATTTTGAATTCCAGCATCATCCAACTTCAGTGCTTCAGCCTAGTAATTTTCTCTAAGGGCTTATATTTAATTGGGATGAAAATATATAGACTTCCGCTAAATTAGTGCTGATTATGTCTAATGAAACGAAGTTACGGCTGTAGACAGCGACGACTTTTCTCCGGTTTTTATGTAATTCGATTTCCTTTAGATACGCTAATACAAAACCTGGAATCATTTCTGAAAGTGAGCGGGCCCTGTCTTCAATTGATAGAGTGAGCCGAGAATTGGCCCGTAAACACTTGAGGCCGTCCCATACTGCGGGCCTCGAGGTTTACTTTCCCCAACTTTCCCCGTACCCCCTGCCGCCTGAATTTTGAGTTTGAGGCTTACGCCCTAGGCTCCGACTTTGAATTATGACTCGAGGAAGAAAGGGAATAAAATTCATGAGACCCAGTTTAGGTTTAGGCGTCCTAAGCTCCAACTCTCACACTTTCCTCCCGCCTGGCTTTCTCCTCCTCCAAATCCCCCTTCATATTTTTTGTTTTATCGGGCCCATTGCATAAAATCCTGTGATATATTGTAGTGAGAGAAGGTGGGGGCCTAAATTGAAAGGAGGCCCGTCGTCCCATTACGCGAGCCTCGGAGTGGGCTACAGACCAAGGAGCAATGCTCCTCCACTTCCGCCCAAACAAGTCTCCCAATAATGATCCGGAGGCAACAATAACTTCCCCCGTCTTCCTCCCAACTATCTCCAGTTTTTAATCTATGCTCGAGTCCTTCCTCCGACCTCACTTCCTCCTTCCTACATCCTACAAGACCCCATCCTAATTAATAGGAGGACGGCAGAAAGTCCCAGGCCTACGTATACATAAATATGTATGTATTAGTCGATCCGTCACGGTTTCCTTACAGAATCTCTCAACAGTATTCTAACCGGTATGCACATAAACCCAATCAATAAACAGAAATATTCAGAATGAGTTCCGTTCCGAATTACAGTAAATATTTTTGGAACTTATAATAAAATCTAAAAGTAATAAATTTCCTATATTTATTTAATACATATATATCCAATATATATTTAATATATATATGCAATAAACATTTAATACATAAAAGTTGAAATATCGTATAACTAGCATTAGGCCCGTTCTACGGATGGACGAATAGCCGCCGATATGTGTATGTCACTAGCCAACAAGAACCCGCGCTGACGCGGAAACCAACTACTACTTCTGAGCATTTCAAGGGCACACGTGCCATTTAAATGAAAGCAGTGAACTAAGACTTGCTCTAACTCCTAATTTCGGTCATTTATACTCCTTTAAACTGTTTCTACATCCTATCTGTCCTTTCCCTACTATTTTTCTCTTATCTTTAGAGTATGTAATACAGGCAGAGTTCTGCCTGTACCATACAAACATAGGATCTGCTCTCTGCTCGCATGAGAGGAGAAAGGGTAAGTTCAGATGATGAAATTGTACTTGTTATATAATTAAGGAGCGCGTAATGAGACCTTGACAAACTGTCTCTTAAGCTCCGGAAATGCTGTAAGAAATAAGGGCTGTAGTCTCTATAGGTCGAAACTAGTTGGGCATCAGATTATCATTCTGCAAATGCTGTATATGCCTAGTATGTCCGAAATTCCGAGAACCCAGAAACGTAGCCGTATAAATAGAAGCCTTATACTTGTAGGAGATGTAAGGACCGGGTTATATGCCCTTAAAATGTGTCAAAAAATGCAGTGAAATATAGGCAAAATATACACTTCAAAATATAAAATATGCACTTCAAAACGTAAAATATGCACTAAAAAGCATTAAATATGCAGTTTAAATCCGAGTAAACAACAAAAAAACCTGAAATTTGCCACAATACACAGCTAGGACAAGAAATATGTAAAGATTGATAAAATATGCAAATATAGGAGAGATGTGCTCGTAAAATTGGGTGAATATGCACATAATATATTTCTAGTAACACTGAACAGTTCCAGTTGAAAAGAGTAAACAAAAATATTCCGCGGCCGGGTTAAAAATTAGTGAAATTTCTTGTCTAAACCAAACTTTCTTGTCTATACGTAAATCGCATTAAATCATGAGTTTTATGCCTTAGATGCAGGAAAAGCTCAAAATATGCAAATATGCAGTTAAACCCGAAAATATGCAAAAATATGCAATATAAGATTCAGACTATAAGGTCTTAGGGACCTGATTCAAGGACATCCGGTGTGAAACTGCGAATAATGTCATGCAGAAAAGACATGCAAATATGCAAAGACCCGGTCCTTAGAGATGAGACATGATGTATCAGCATTACGACTTTTAGTATAGTAGGTATCTGAATTAAAATATGATATTTCAACAAACAATCATTTGGAAAGAACGCCTTATCATCAAATCCAAACTTTGTACGGGCCTAAATAATTGTGAATTTTAAGGATGTGCGGGCGTAGAAGACAAATTGGAGGCAAATAATGAGTCCAATTCAAGATAAAGTACTCCCCAAATTATTTAATATTACTACGCCGAAATTCCAGGAATTAGGAGTTGTTTGGAACTGGAAAATGTCCTTTGGTAGGTTATTGCATCTGAATATATTGACTAGGCCATGATATAAGAACCATAAAAGCATGCACTGCCCATCACTAGAGCACATGGTCCTCATTATTTCCACTAACAATGTACAGGGAATAGGGAATGACATGGTTACGAAATACAGTTCCCCTTCTCACGGCGACCTGTTAGTTTAATTATTGCACCCTGTGCCCCGAACACAAGCATACATCAAGCCTGCTGCGGAGCCTAACATCGAATCCGGTCCTGAGTCCATGTTCGCTGCATGCATAGTATTAATAATAAGTTCGTGCCAGGCCACCGGCGAAACCACATGAATTAATAGAGACTGAAAGGTAGGGCTGAGGGTTTGGGGTCCGTAATTGGCCTTTTAGGATCTTGGAGTCGGTCCTCTGCCGGAGAGATAGTTCCCAGCTCGTATCCGGCGCCCCTCAGCCCCTTCCGCCCCCTTTGATCTTATTTATTGAGAAAGTGAGAGGAAAAAAGGAGAAATTACGGGGAAAGTAATAACGTTTCTCCCAGATTTCCTCCTTTAAGTAACTTTTGAGTTGAGTGAGCTTACGAGTGGGCTGGGGAGCCGGAACGGAAGGGGCCAAAAAACCTTCCCCTACTCCCAGCCTGGGAAATTTTATCCTAATCTAAATTATTTATTCTAAATGGGCCGGCGGAACAAAGGGCCGGAGGACTCGGTGGGAAAGTAAATTAAATTGTCCTGGGTGGGGAGAAAGTTGGAAAGGCTCCCCGAACTCAATGACGTGAAAAGTGTAAATAGGGTCCATTGAGAGAGACAGGTGGCGGAGCGGGCCAACAATGGCTCTCAAACTTATGTTTCTACTTAAAACTTTTTAATTTAGTGTGAGGTGGCTCCCTTTCCTGGCCGCCTCCACACTGAGTTAGGATTAGGGGGAATGGGTTTTAATTTATGTCCACAGGACCAGGCTGATTGTTTCCAAAGGAGGAAACTTTGGTATTTGCTCAGTTTGAGGAAGCTAATGCTATCCCCCGGGCTCCAGAGCGGGAGGGCTGATTCTAAGGCAGAGGGAACGCACTGCACAACAAGAAAATACCATTTGGGGGGCTGGAGAGGTTATGATCCAGCTTTCAACAGGATGAGAGCTCCGGCTCCCGTTTGTAATCCTAACCAAATTTATGGTAATCAGATGGGAACCATTTAATGTAAAAAAAAAAGCTCTTTTGGGTTCGGGAATGAAGAATGAATGCTTATTTGGGCCATGCAGGACGTGGCATGCATGGTGGCATCATCAGCTGGGCACTAGGGATCCTGGAGAACTTATCATGTTTGGCTCTACAGTCTGACTCTGAATGAAAGCATGGACTTTTAGCCCATCATTTCCGTCTTTTCTCCGCTTTCCCCATATCAGTTTTTTTTTTTTACTAACTTTGGCTTGGAAGATAATTCAAAGCATTCACAGATCTAATTAACGCGTGTCAGAAACTCAAAAATATTTAGGTATATAAAAATAATTGGTACATAAAATTTAGTTATTACCCATGGAATATGACTCGGTCGGGCATCGAATATGAATCCGGTATAAATTAGGTATAAGCCGACAAAACTTTTTTTTTTCCAACAACTTCATTTTGTTCATTTGGAAACTTTGTCTCGGGCTAGAGTCTGCATTTGTTTTCCTCAGCACCACTTTTAAGCCAAGTACGGTTGGCCAGAATACGATAGCTGGGTTGAGCTTGGCCGGGCTGGTTTCCCCCAACCTTTCTTTTTTGGCCTAATCAATTACGGAGGAAATGGGCTGAATGGTCCTAAGTGGGTACTACCTTTCCTATGAGCCTAATAACAGCCTCTGACGGAGGCGGAATGAAGGGGTCTGATTACTCCTGATTCCGTGGGGGACAGGCAGGGAGGATGAGATGAGGTGGTGAAAGTGGATGGACCCAAATCCCGGCCGATGACGAGTAAATTGACACATAAATTCACTTAAGCCCCAGTTGACACAAGACGGGGACCCGGCTTATCTGCTAATTCAGGCATGATAGGCACCAACTCAGCTCAAGGCTCATTCCCAATCCCAACTATCATTTACAAGGCACTCTATTTATAAAGTCAGCTAGCCTTAGCCTTTCCATGAGGCTCTCTGTATTTTCCATTCTATCGGCCTTCCCGCGACGGCTGAGCGGAACCGGGCTTGGGCTAATTTCCCGCCGCCTGTGACCCCATCACTTTTCTTTCCAACCAATCTTCTACTCACTTCATGTGGAAGCCTTACCTTAAGTTGGACCCAAAATTAAATTACTTTCTCAAGAGTGAGTAGGGGAGACAAAGAGGAGGCAAAGTTAGAGCTAAATACCGTTTCCGTACACAGGCTTCCTCTACCTTCCTCCTGTTACAGGTCATTGTAAATACTGTGCTCTTAAGCAGGCAGACATTGAGTGTTCCAGGCTCTAGTCAATGGGACTCGTGGGCATATAATTATTACAAATTAGTATTGACGAACTCATGCTGGTGAAACCACACTAAAAACTGGAATAAACTAATGTGACTGGATTCCCTAGAAATTCAAAGGCGTGTAACTACAAATATATAAACATATAGTAAGGTATGTTCATGAGGTGCTCCCAAATCAAACTCGGAATTATGGATTATCTAATTTCTAGCATTACTACCTGCTAAAAGTTGATTCTTGAGGCTCAAAAGTATCAAAATATTTCACTGTCACTGTGTCTGAACGTACATTTTACATTACGTTAAGTTTCAAGAGAATCCCCGGACAGAGGAACCCCTGAGCCTTCCGCCGTTTCCCAGCCCTGCCGTCCTTTGGATTATAACGCTCAAGATTTACGTTTGAGATCGGAGTCTAAATTTTGAATCCCAGACTAGTCCCGCCCTGACTTCTGACTTATGAACTAAGTAGAATAGTCCTGGGAAGGAGTCCTGTAATGGGATCTCCCGGGCCCGGGAAATATGTTTTCTGTATCTTTCCCTCCCTCTGGGGACCCCGGGGAGAACATAACCCCATTTGCTCTCCCCTTTGAATAGACTCCGAGTCCGGAATCAGAACAAAGGTTTCAGAGTACCTACAGATTCAATTAGGCCTTGGAGGGAGGAGGAAAATGGACCTTAGAGAGAGAGAGGGATTTTTAAGGAGATAGGCCTCATTACTCCTTCGTCACCCTTATTACTCCGTCCTGGGCATTTGGGTGGGTGGGGAGTGCTGGGCTGCTCAGCAGCGGCCAAAGTCACCTTCAGCGGATCCGAGCCCAAAAATATGAATGATAGGACGGAATCCATTTACACAAGGCCGGGCCGGCCATTAGGCTAAAAACTAATTTTCACAAAGCACTTTCACCTACTCTCCCTAAAGTTCCCTCTAGTACTAGTCATAGTATAGGGCCCTGTCCTCCTCAATTTCCGTGCTGGTCATTTAGACTCCCCCCGAGCCGAGCCCAGGAACAGCATGGACGGGGATCCTGGGGCTAAGACATGGGGCATACACGAACTTTGACTCTCGCCAATTATGTCCATTTCCCTCTAATTTATTTAATTACAAAACTCACCCGGAAACAAAACACCAGGGGATGTTAGCAAGTTCCAGCTTATGCGGACTACGGACCTAGGACATAGGCAATCTTTTGAGGGAAGTAAACCCTTAGCTGATACTCATTTCCTGACGAAAAAACATAAGCATTACTCCAGAATCACTAATCAGAGTTTTAGTTTAATTCAATTAGGTTACAGGTTACGTGATAACAGGGGCGTCGCTAGCATAGGGCTTTAGGGGCTCGGGGGGGGGGGGGGGGGGGGGGGGGGGGGGGGGGGGGGGGGGGGGGGGGGGGGGGG
>JAQFZY010000619.1:0-24046 GCA_034696285.1 Hypogastrura burkilli | reverse complement strand
ATTTTTGGGAGGGTTTATTTATCGTCGAATGCGCCGTACGTATTACCTACGAATATGATTTCAAGATACCAGTACGCTACGACTTGTCGACGAAGTCGTGTACTGTGTTAACCATAAAATATGGTAATAAACTGTTGGGGCCCGGATTCATACCGGACCAGGGCCCGGAATTCGAAGCTACGGCTCTGAAACAAGCCCGTGTCAAAATGGAACGATTCACCCACTATTTCCTAAATATGTATGGTAGGCATATGTACCACCTAGACAACAATTCAGAAATGCCCTTCTCTGGCACGTGAAACCCTTAGAATCATTTAGGAATTATAGTTATTTGTTCCTCCGTGTTAACGCGGGCTTGTTTGGCTAATGATAAAGATAAAAAAAATACATACACTGCACCAATTATATGGTAGCAGGCACAAAGCCCATATATAATATTATTTACCTGGTAAATAATTTTTATAAGTAGGGAAGGAAGGAACCTTTTCATTGGTTTACAGACAATTGCCGGCGCACAATTGCCGGCCTGACAATTGCCGGCGCACAATTGCCGGCATGGACAATTCCCGGCCTTGTTAGAAATAGGGATGAGCGTAGAGTAGATGACTGGACGGTAAATTTTGCATACACAATTAGCCTAACCAAACTAAATGTTATTTAATCTAACCTAACTTTCGAAGTATTTTTCAAAAATCGACACGAAATGGAGTTGAGATTATAGGTTAGATTAAACAATATTTACTTAGGTTAGGAGGTATTTAATTCTTATTTTTGGTACGTAGTAACCTAACCTAACCTAATTTAAATATATAAACTTATTAAATTAATAGAAAAACAAAAACAAAATGCACGTAAAATAGTTGCAAATTAAAATTAGGTTCTAGGATGTAGAGAGTAGGACAAGGCCGGCAATTGTCTCGCCGGGAATTGTCCATGCCGGCAATTGTCCATGCCGGGAATTGTGCGCCGGGAATTGTCAGGCCGGCAATTGTGCGCCGGGAATTGTCACATTACGCTTTTCATTTATAGGTCATACCGTGTTTTCTTTGAATTTACCTAACACCAACATAATAAACAGTATTAACTGGTAGTTACCGTATTAAAGAAACTGACAATCGCAACGGACACGAACTACTCTTAATTTACGAAACGAATGTTGAATTTTGCTATTTTTCTATCGATTGCTATCGAAATCCCCTGTATTTCTATAACCCAGGACATGCTTTATTTGGGTAGAAAAGCAAGTACTATCATGGGGGGGTCAACCGCGCTATGCTCAACTTTTGGCGTAGACTCTAAAAGTGAAAGGTGGGGTTTGCGCGCCTACACCTCAGGATCACAGATATGAGATACAAAACTTGATTTGACCCAACCGTGAGCCCCACAAGTCAATCGGATTCAACCCGGCTCGACCATGTCATGTGAAATATCAAATTGACGAGCGGGGCATAGTGAGTATAACTATGTGGTTTGAACCAAAATTCGATCCTTCCGTGACCCATCAGTGACCCCAAAAGGTCATCAGAAGTCAACCCGATCACACCATGGCTTGTGACACATCAAAATGATTGTACGGGAATGGAGTGCATGATTAAATGTGACAAACCGTTTTCCCACCCACCTGTGACCTCGGGGTCAATTTGAATTTCGGATGCCCTGAAGTGTACTGAATCAATGAATTTTCGATCTTGACATTCGCGGTGGTCATATGGTGACCTCGAAGAAGTCATTCGATGTCAGCCGAACCAAACTGTGGCATGTGACATGTCAAAATAATCGTATGGGCCTGGGGACTGTGAACAAATGTGAGAACCCGGTTCTCCGACCAGTCCGTGACCCCATGACCCCTGGGTGACGCGTAAGGCTAATCCGGCTTCAATTTGAGTTAGCATCGGTTTCGGGTACCCTGAGCTGTACTGAATCAAGTGCTTTAAGTATTTTTAGAAAATTCATTTATTTGGCGGGGAATTCAAATACATCCATACAATTAAAAATAAAATAAAATTTTGATCCCGTTCACTATTGTGATTCGTTTCACTGTTGTGGTTCACGATCCGTGTTGACCGAAGGGCGAAACGAATATGTCTTCTTTTTTTCTTTATCCGGAGCTTTCTGGATTATAAGCCCATACACGAGTTAGTTATGACATTTTTTTTTATCAAGGCACAAGGGAACGTCCACATGTGAAGCGCATACTTAGTCCATGGTAATTAACTTTCTGGTTTGTAGACGTGTGTGGTGCAGCCTTCGTTATGTTTTGCGCAGACAGAAGAGTTTTTCCTGACACGCTTACAAATATGTGTTACGCAGAGATGATTTAACCCGCAATTTGTCGTACCGGCAGAGGGAAAGACAGATGGACAGGCAGACAACCCAATTCCAACAAACCAACAGACAGTAGTTATAGTTACAACTTTAACACGGTAATAAACTGACGTGTAGCACCGATCATCGATGATCTTTTATTGGAGTAACTGTTCTTCAAACCATAAACATGTTTAACTGTAGGCACCTATTTGTTCTAAAACAAACCTATCATTCACTTTTTTTAACTGGTTTGGATTTGGAATTGGAATACCCATGTAGCCCGGAGAATATTATACTAAGTAAGCTCTTTATTAGTGGCATGACGCATACATCGTGATCAGGTTCACGCATAAGCATCACTGTAGTATCACTATGTAAAACATTTCCCCAAGAAGGTGTCGGTAGATCTGCTTAGATTTAGTTCACATAATTTCACTTAATTTAACTTCATTTCTAATACTGATTGATAATATCCCAAACCTTTGGGGTTGACAAACAGCAATTTTTTTAAAGAAAGTTTCGTATCCTTCCTAATTGGCTCCTATCTAGTTTTAAATGAATTCATAATATTTGAAGAAACGTTGAGACATTTTGAGTCAGGGTTTTTGATCCTATTCTTCTACTTATGTGTTGTAGGTCGTCCCGCGGGAGTCCGGTAGCGATTAAGCGAGAAAGTGCAAGTCCTTCAAACGGGGCTCATCATGTTGGGAACTGCTCGATAGGACGAGGGGAATGCCATGACGGGGGCTCCTCTGACGGCGACTCAGAGCGGGGTCACCTCCTCGAAGAGGATAAGCAGGAGGATCTGGCCGAAGACCTCTCATTCTCATCTCATCCACTCGACTCCCGGCTAGAGTCCAGCAGATTTGACCAATAGTTCACATTCTTATTCGTCCAGCTCGAGTCATTCCAGAAAGAAAGAAATGTGTTGAGGAAGTCACCTTCGGTTCAATTTTATTAATCCTTACGTGTTGGTGCGTCATCAAAAGTAATAAGCAGTAGGTAGGACTATGACTATCAATGTGAGTAGACTGAGATCATTTTTAATATTGTATCCTATGTGGTCGTACGGCCGCAAGCAACATTTGACATAATTTAAAATACTCAACCAGTACTATTCCTCATTCTAGAACCTAATCAGTAAGCCAGTTCAAGCTTAAAGCGGTCCTGTAAAAAAAAGTGAGTGCTAACAGGCTATAAAATATATCCAGCTTGTCTCGTCAACTTTCCAAGTATGACTCCGACGAGAACTAAGTGTGAGTGCGTTAATCAGGCACACCGAAATCGTATACGTGACTGAGTTATTGTGGGACTTTTCTAATGCAAATTAATCAGTGGACGGAAATGCGGGGACAGCTCGAAGGCGGAAGCGTCAGTTAATGCAGTAGGAGTAGCCTCTGGAGTGGAATACATATGTAGTAGTTGAGGGCGGGCGGAGAGGGAATTGTTAGCAGATCTCAAAGGCACTTTATCAAATCCTGTTTTCCTGGAGAACAAGTAGGGCTAGATATCAAACAATGTTGTTAACTAATTATTACCTATGCTATGTATATTCGAATCATTTAACTAGTTTTAATTTCGCTCTAACTGTAATTACAACGAGGCTTGGGCCAGGACTAAGAGAGTCTTGTGTCTTGTACAATGAATAATTCCTAAAGTATGTATGTATGACTATGTACAGTGCAAAGTAGAGTATATCCCTAGGACGTCTTTAGGCTCAGTACTCATAGTTTAATTATTGTTGAATACATTCGAGTTCCCGACTAGTCTACGTCTACAATCAAAGGGTAACAGAAATAACTGGCTGCGTCTACATCTACACCGATTCATTTCCCCACAACACCAGCTTCACTTTCTCCAAAAAAAAAACAAAAAATCCTCCATATGCATTTAGTGTTTGAGCCACATGTTTTAGTAGTAACCTACCTACCTATTAGGAATCGCGGTGTTGGCTTACTCTAGCCAGATTTGAATAACAAGGACTGCATTATATCTGTAATATTCAAGAGAGCTGCAGGCCTTTCTATCTGCTAAGACTATGAATGGCCAATATTATGTATTATTTGTATTAATTGTTCCCTTTTCAAAAGGACCGGTTTTTGCGTCTTCATTGTGACTAGAATTGGATTGACGATCGTCAGACTCGTTCCATTGTTAAGATAGTAAATATAAGTGGGCCTGAGCCTCGTGACCCGCCAGGCTTAGGCTTTTCCTTTTTTCGACCTATAACCGGAACTCACTTAACTCACTGTTAAGCCGGGTATTACAGTAGGTACAGGACGAATTGCACATGCAAGGAATGTATGCTCTAATTATGGTATTAAAATATAACTTGAAAAGTGATGACTTCACTACGATGCTTCTCAGTATAGTGCACTTACCTAATGGCTAAGTTAAAAGACAGGTATTCATTTAGCTTACCTCTCTATAGTAGCAGACAAGGCTAAGTACGACGACATGCTCATTAAAATCATTAAAATTTGATTAATCTTAGCTGCTTTATTAGAGTTCAACTCTTTGGTATTCAACTTTTCCTTCGGAGACCGGAAGAATTACGATTGAGGTCAGTAGCACACTTTCTCAAAGTGAATGAGATACACATAGGCCTGTAAAATGTATTAAATTTGGTATTATTTGTGTAGAAACCTTGGAATGGATGGATGAGGGCCTCTTGATCAGAACTTGAGAAATTAGTTACACATTAATGTACATATGATTATGTTCGAGCGGACTTGAAGCCATCCCTGACGGATTTATTCTTGACGCCCGAATCCCGCTTCCATACACCATAGCGTTATTCCTTAGGACTGGACCGTCATACGCTGGCTCCAGGTACTGAGAATCAGTATCGAGAGGCTCCGACAACGCATTGGAACGATACCTAGTACCACAAATTAAAGACAATTTAGTTTACTCCCACTGTGACATGACTGTTAATCGGAGAGAGAATGTACCAAAGCTTAGCATATATCAATACAAAACATGTAGTGCATAATGTAGGTCTGTAGTATGCCATTCAAATTTCTGAGCTAATGATGACCGTGAGGACGTTATACTTGGATAAAGATTTAAGTCGTTATATAAAATTCAGTGCTATAACGATACAAGCCGTAGACTTTAATCCGTATTTCATTTACATTTCCCTTCCCAATCTCTTAAGTGTCCTCCGCTTTCCGGTCGAATCTTCCTGAGGTCCATGCTCTGACAAATTGGATCTTTGGCCTGCGGACGAGTGTTTCTTCTCAAGTGAAAAAGCGTAGTCGTAGATCCCGCCATTTTCGGACCATCTACTGTCAGGTACACCTCGCCTCCGCTCTCGCTCTCCATACTCCAGCTCTTCTTCATACTTGTGCTGATGAAGGAAGGGAAGAGCCGTTGTTGAGCAAATCCAAGTGAGGACCGAGTACAGGTTACAAGTAAAATAAGAGTAGCTAGTGTTTAAGAACCTTGTGACGCCCATATGAAACTTCAGATCTCCTTTTGGCAAAGGTTGGCCCATCGTGTAAGTTAAATGTGGCGTAAGGATGGACATCGTCCGCAACTTCGGGAGAACCGGTAAGAATAAGATCCGAGAATTAGTTTGACTTTTCCTGAACGAGCTCATAAATAAGCCCTCACCTGGCATGTGGCCACAGTCTGCCATGTATTTCCTCCTTATCATGCTGTACTCATCCTCTGCGGGCTTGTGCAAGGAGCTCACTACCACGTTATTCTCACCCTCGGAACCGCGCCTAATCCCTGGAAATAGGGAGCATTGGATTAGCGAACTCCTCCTGTGGTGGGTTCCTCATAGAGGTTTCCATAACGTACTTCTCCTGCAAAGTGCGAGTACAATGTAGATGCCGACGAGGACAATCAGGACCCCGGCCCCCATGGGAATCAGTGTGGAAAAGCTGAGACTTATACTGCTCAGGTTGTCTGCTGACATGATTGAGGAGTACTTTGAGATGGGCACACTGTACTCCCGCTTCAGCTCCCCCAGCCCGACTTCCAGTCGGACCTTGACCCTGTAGTCCTTCTCCTCCCTCAGATCCCGGATCTGCACAATGTCCGTGAAGAGGGTCTGGCTGGCCAGGATCCAGCTCTCCCCGACCTCCCTGTACTCAACAGACAGGCTCCCAGTCTCACAGTCCTCGAAGTTCCAGCTGGAGAAGTTGAGCGTGATGCTGGAGGAGTTGTAGGAAAGGAAGGAGGGCTGGTCTGGAACGAACAAGTAGCCTTGCGCCTCCACCCGGATCGTCTCACTGGGGACGCTGGTCCCAATCTCATTGAAGGACGTAACGTAGGACTCGTAGATGGCCCCAAAGCATTCCGTATGCAGGATTTCGTAGGTCCGACTCTTGCTCCCAAGCTCAATTTCCTCCCATTCCCCGCCCTCTTGGCGGAAGCTCAGCTTGAAGCCGAGTACTTTAGGCCGCTCGCCGCTCTCTCCGCCTCTCCAATGGAGCCGAACTGAGTTGTTGACTCCGCGCCCATAGATTGCAGGCCGAGACGGCGGCACTACAGGTCAGGCAGCTCAAAGTTATTTCATACCCGTCCAACCCTACTGTAAGTTGTGTTAATTACCTTGGACGTGGACAGTGTACGATATCTGATCCGTGCTATCCCCGTTGGTTACGAGGCAGGAATAGTTTGAGCTATCCTTGAGACTGGAACCCTTCACGGAGAGCGTTTTCGCCTCTGAATGAAGAACTGCTTCGTTCTGCTTCCAAAGTATCTGGGGCTTTGGGCTTCCTATGTGATCACAATCTAGGTGGATCTCCGTCTGCCATGTCACTCTCAACACTTTACCAAATGAGAGAATCCCGACCCGAACTTTCCCTGTTTGGAATCCCGAGCCCTCGTTATGCTTAGTCATTGGCCCATGAGTACTCTCAAAGACTTAAGTGTTTACCGTGGGAGTTTGTGGTGCTTTTGAATGTGACGGACTGACTGGGCTTTCCTTCCCCGACTTGATTCTCTGCTGAGACACATGCCTCATAGTTCTCTTCAGGGTTGAGATGGGTGATATGATAAATGAGCTTTGGGGCCGAGACTGCCTTCTTCATCGTCTTCACCTGTCCTTCCCCCTCCTGAATTCGGATGTAGACATGGTAGGTGATAATTAGGCCGTTGGGTCTGTTGGGCTCTAGCCAAACTAGGATCCCAGTCCCAGCGTCTTGGACCACTTTGAGCCTGCTCGGCTCTTCGGGAACGGACTCCCTTGTGCGACAGAAGAGGGTCTGGACCTCGCTCTCTCCGGCCTTGGAAAAGGCGGTCACTTCAATCTTATAGTTGGAAAACTCTCGGAGCCCATTGATGACGCTTGAGAGCCCGTTGACCTTTGACTCAAACTCAAAGTTGTCCCCGTCCTGGAGGAGGAGAACAAAGACTCGGTAGCCGATAGCAGAGGTGCTGGACCGCTTCTGGGCCTGGTTCCATGAGACGTGGATGCTGTATGGGGTCAGACTGGAACAGATCACTTGCTCAGGCTTCTCAGGCTTGTCCTCCCCAGTCCTTGCGTAGAAGAGGCTCGAGTTTGGGCCATGGCCGGCCGCATTTACGGCTTGCACAGAAACATAGTACTGCGTATTGAAGGGCTCAAGTCTTCTAAGAACAGTGCTCAAGTGTCGCCCACGCACAACTTTGTATCTCTCTTGGTCTCGAACGTCCCTATAAGGAGACAATAGACTTAATCAAAGGGGTCTCAAGTCTCAAGCAAAGAGCCCTCTCCCACTCACCTTTCTTTTTTGTAGTAAACGTAGTAGCTCGTGATTTCTCCGTTCGCATTCTTTGGCTCCGGCGGAAGCCAAGCGACGCGGAGCTCGTTGGAGCCGCTCCCTCCTTCAACCGTGATATTAATTGGCGGAGAGCCTGGGGGCTCCTGATCCGTCCGAATCTGAAAGATTTAATACAATAAGCCAACCTGATCACGCCCAAGGCTTTAGGATCCTAAGGAAGTTTAGCTCACCAAGACTGGGTCACTCAGTTCGGAAGTGCCTATCTGATTCCTGGCGCAAATACGGAAGTCATACAATGTGTAAGGCAAGAGGTGCTTGACCGACGTCTCAGCCTCGTCTCCATGTACAAAGTGCTTGTTAGGAACCTCAGTCGAATTCCCCGAACCTGGAAAGGGGTTATAGTCATTGGTCAGAAGCCAGAGTAAAGATAGACGCGGCTTCAAGGATTCGTACATTTGGAGCTTGTACCGATACAAGCGCCGTGATGTAAAGTAGTATGCTATGCAATCCTTAGCGTGAAATGTGATTCTTGTCTGGAATATGCTCTCGCGTCAGCCAAACAAGCGGGAAATAAGCCTCTGTAAACGCGTATAACGAATGACCATTAGCCGAAGGGGCGTCTTTTGGATGTAATTAGAAGGGCGGAGACTTTGGAAATAGGTACTTTCGCTGAAGATTGAAAACGTATTATAACAAAATTGTTAGATTTATATCAAAGCAAAAACTGCAATTTTCTGATGAGTCCATGAACTAGTAACTTCAATCATTCATGAAGACGTCAATTTAAGAGTGGGAACGTAACATAGAAAATACCTATCGGTGATTTGAGTTATGAATACAATAGGCTTCGTCGTCTTTGGCATGTAATGTGCCTAAGAGTCTAGCATGTAGTATTATGCAATAGAGACTCAGCACTCAGCATTAGCAACCAGCAGAGTCGAGTCGTACAAAAAATTATGAGTCATTCTTAAACTGATAGGCTTAACCATAGCTGAGGCTTGAGTTGACCATGAAGAGAATGAGATTTGAATTTAAAAAAACAAAAACAAACAAAACAAGCTTGAACTTAGTTAGGTGCCTTGTTACTAAATTCGGAAAAAAAAATTGGTAAAAGTTAAGACCGACTACGTTTTCCAGAGGGTGCCAGACGGACAGACAGGCAGACATACCCAACTGTTCCCATAAATGATCTAACTTGCATTAATAATTGTAAATTATTAAAGACGGGCATTAATAATTGTAAATTATTAAAGAGCGGAGCTTTTTTATGCGATCAACTTTTCTGTCTGTCTGTCTGTGTCGGGCTTATAACTCAAGAACCAAGAACCACTGCACTGATCCGACTCCAAAATTGTTTTCACCAATCGATTCATAATTTTGACGCGGATGTCAACGTTGGGTACCATATACCCTGTTATAAAGGTCAAGGTCACCCTATAGCGCAATATATGTCGCACGAGATTTAAAACTGACTTTCACCGATCGATTTCTCCTATGTTCATTGTTCTAAATAGATCGGGTCAAAGGTGTAAGGTCAAGTCCATGTGCATTTAAATGCCATAACTCAAGAAGCATGGGCCGATTAGAAAGCGGTTTTCGAGAATAGATTCCTACTAATGGTGCGGTGCGCATAATTTATGATCCTTAATCGTTCGGGTCAAAGGTCAAGGTCAACCTCCAATCTACTCAGCAAGCATTACACCAATTTCTAAAACAGTCTGAATAATCAATTTCTCATCGTGTAAATCTATTGAATTCGTTAAGTCAAAGGTTGAATGTCAAGGTCTACAGTGTTTACGTGCCTTTAACTTACCAACCACTGGACCGATTTAAAAACTGTTTTTACCAAATTATTCCTGATAATGGCCATGATTTACGGGTCAAAGGTCAGCGGCGTCATAGTAGACACAGTCTGTGACGTTACATATTACTTAAGTGACGCTTACTTATCACGCTCCGCTCTTTGGCTATGCCCGTTACAACGGTTTATTAACTTACTCCTTACTCTGCTATTCTTTGTACGCTATTCATGAAATATTCACAAGGCATAAACAAATAAACAAGGTACAAAATCATTTGTATCAAGGAATTGGTTACGTTTGATTTCTTGTTTTAACAGTTAGCATTACCATTTATGAACCCTTAAAAGGGGAATCAGTGTTTTAGCCTGGTTTACTTACTTCTTGCAGGGTGGTATAGTATTATAAAATCTAGTACAAAGGGTTGCGCTTCCCATGCTATACTGACTGATCTGCTTGTTGCCTTCAAAATCTGTAGATTGGACGGAACTCCGGGCTTGTCTGTGAATACATAAGTAAAATATAATCAGAGACTATCAGTCAACTCTTGATGCCTATGTCATTTGAACCATGTTCTAAATAAATAGGACACGGGTTCCAGGCTCTAATAGCACAGACAGATGGAGATAGAGTTTTATTGTAAGCGCTCACCTTGAACTAGGATCGAGATATGGAACATATCATGTCCAAAAGTATTATTTGCAATGCATGAGAACTCTGTGGAATCGCTCGAAGTGATTCTAGGAATGGTTAGGAATGATCTGGACCCGTTGAACTGAATAATATATCGAGGATCTCCAGGATTTATTTCCACACCACGAGCTTTCCATATAATCCTAATTGGCTGATCTCCGTCCGTCTCACAACCCAATCTCACTGACTTTCCAAGTTGGACCACTTCTTTATCTGACATTCGAAGAATACGCGGAGGAGCTAGAACGTTTCATGAACAATGGCTCAAATACTAAGACAAACGTATCAGCATCATATAAGCAAATACATTATGCATGGGTTGAATAGGTACCATTTACTGTGAGCTTAACACGTTTCGTGAGCGGGGCCCGTATGCCGTTGGTAGAGTGACAAAGGAAGATCATTCCCGAAGCCTCCTTCTTGATTTGGCTTAGACTTAATGTACCTGTGAAATACGAAATACCACAAAATGTAAATAGGTCCCTAGTAGCCTGCCAATTAAGATCCTCCTAGTGGAAAGATATACATACCTACATATAGTTATAGGTCTGCAAATTAGATAGGCAGTATTCTATACTATTCCCTACCATTTAAGCTCCTTATCCCAGGCAAGGTTCCTGTGTCTCGGTAGTCCTTGTGTCCTGGCGTCATTTGGAGCCACTTTGTGGTTGGAGTTGGGATCCCATCCGCTGCACAGCTCACTTTGACCGAGCTTCCAACCATTGCAACCACATCGGCTGGCTCAGTCACCCATTGCGGAGGCACTGAATAGCACAATAATTACTTTAGTTCTGGAAATGGAGGAAGGGTCAATGTGCTTGTGCTTAGAAGATCCATTCCATTTATGATTAGTGAGTGCTAAGGCATTAGCTGCGGACAAGGGACGTGAGGGGGCGCGTAGTGCAGACCTGCTCGGTAAGACAGTCAATCAAGTTCTGATGCATCATGCTAAATCAGTGCAGTATTGTGTGGGTGTGGAGTGGGGGACTTGTGTAAAATACATAGTATATAGTTAACTGAGTCGTGCGTTCTACCTTTTACTAAAAGTTTGGAAGAGTGGACTGCGGTTCCTCCCAAATTGGACACTTGACACGAAATAGTGCCACTCATTTCTTTGGTAACATTATTTATTGTTAGGATTTCTGAGTTTGGGGAAAAGGCGGAAATTTTGTATCCGGACTTGAGAAGCGGGCCGTTCTCGAGAGAAGTCCAGCTGAACTTGAGCGGGAGGTCCCCCAAACTGAAGCAGAGAACCTGTACCTTCTGCCCTACTCCAACATTATCTTCAAGCAAGAAAGGCGTGATTCGGGGAGGAACTAAAAGTGTAGTTAGGTAACCCATTAGTTTATCTTCATTGAAAAACTTGTTCTTGTTGTATTGAGTGGTTGTTGTGGAGTGATGGAAATGGTATTGGGACCAGGCTAGTGTCTGCGTGTCTCGCCTAAGCGCCCTCTCTTTTGAACCTATGTACTACGCATGTAGGCCTAGCAAGGAGCGCAGCAAATGTACTTTAGTGATTGTGGATATAAATGTGAGTACCATTAACGCTGAGGTAGGCGCTGAAGGCGGAGGAAATGTGAAAATCAATGTCATTGATCTGACAAGTGTAGTTCCCATTGTGGAACCTTGGTGTGAGTGAAGGGATTGTGAGGGAGGACGTAAAGTCGTCCAGTTTCCTAATCTGTACGCCTGTGTCACTGTTTAGGGATGCGCTGTTCCGGAGCCATGTTATCTGTAGGTTCTTAAAGTGGGAGGTCACGCTGCAAAATATGGACACTCTTCCGCCGAGCTCCGGTGATCCGAAGGAAAAGGGAGTTATTGAGGCTGGAGCTTTGAGAAAGTGCGTAAATCCCTCGGGTTACATATTAATTACTCTCTGACTCGGTTAAGGCTAGACACGAGCAGGCATTGAGTGATCCTTCTTTCTTTGTGCATGTACATATACATAGTACTATGTGTATAGCTAATCCAAGGCCCCTTTCATACCTATAACTTGAACGGCAACGAATCCTTGAGCCTCTTGATTCTGACGTTTTCCAGCACACTGAAAAGGATTTAATGGATTTAAGGATGTTAGATTAAGTTAGAACTAACTAATCAAGGTGTAAGAGGCCCCGCTCTTTCAGCCCCCGATGATGGCCTAAGCTGTAAAAGTGACGACTCGAACAGAATGAGGCTGAGTTGAGTAACTTGTTGAGTTTACTTTATAGAGCCCAGCATCATCCTTAACAACGTTGTCAATGATCAGAGTCCCATCTTCAAACAGTTTTTCACTGATGCTCTCCGTCATCTGCACTCCGTCTTTCGTCCACTCAATTTTCTGGATGGGGTAACCTGCTCCCGAAGAATGGGCAATTATTCGGCTTAGTAAAGTCCATTTTTAGCTACATTACGGAATTTCGAGTGGGCGGAGTGAGACATTGAGAGCCGCGGAAGGAGTTAGAATTAAGATCCTGTGTCTTAAGAGGAATATACTGGCGGAAGATTAGATGGAGCGGAGAGTCCGCCTTACCTCCAACCGCACACTTGAGTTTGAGTGATTGGCCAGAAACAGCCACAACGTCTGGCATCCTCCGGACCATGAGTTGTCCGTAGACATTGACCCTGGCCGCATGGAAGGTCTCCCCTACCCTATTCTTGGCCAGACACTTGTACTCCCCTGAGTCCGCATTCAGGATAGACGTGATATTAACATGAGCCGTAACCGAGTCCCCGCTAACGTACTGACCCAGCAGAAACCGTTCACTCTGCGGGAGCGGGAACCCGTCCAGCGTCCAACTAATTGTGGGGAGTGGGATCCTAAATAAATCAACCGTCATAATGGCCTCTCCTATCGTGCTCTGTATTCAGTCCATTCATTCCTGGTTACCCCGAGGCGACGCAGCGGAGGGAAATGATGGTCCCACTCACGACAGTCTGCTGGATGAACATGTAGAGGAGACTCGGCCTCGAATCTGGAACCAAAATTAAAGAGAGGGCCTCAACAACCGCCGAGGTCCTCATTTAATTCCTAGCCTGATTTCCCCATTCCGGAACTCCGGTTGGGGTCCAAATGTAAATTGAGGGACTTGTGAGCCCATTTGCATAGGCCTAATGGAGCTGGAGAGAAGCCCATCATTTTGAGGGGCTCTTAGATTGTCCAGGAGGCTACGACGACGGCATGTCCAAGTATAATGTGGCTCTTCTATTAAGTCAATTGAGCATAAGCCCGTCCAATTTTTCTTCTCCTGAGCTGAGGAGGGTTATTATGTTCTCGGATAAAGGGCTCCTAGGCAATGATCATTAAAGAGAAAGAAGTGAGAAATATCGAATCTTTCCTAACGACATCCGCTCTCAAAATGTTTGGAGCTCTCTCGGATATAGCTTCCCAACAGTGAAGGCTCCACTTGCTGGGGCGAGAGGGGAGAGCAGAAATGTTTTAGAGCCTGTTTCAGAGAAGTTGGAGTGAGGCTGGACGTAGTCCTACTTCCTATCCTACTACTACGTGATCCCAGTAGCTAATCCTTCCCTTTGTACTTCTACCATTGGAGACGGGATGGGAGATATGAGAACTTTCTCGGAAAATCAGGGATTGTTTTCTAAATGCCAGCCCCTCATTCCTTCCGCTCTACAAGCAGCCTAACCCACACGCTTTCCCTTTATTCTCCTACACACTCCAACAAAGAGGTCAGATAAATCACTTCATCAAAACAAAGGTAATCAACCGGTCGGGAGTCTCTTTGGAAAAGGGCTCAGCCAACTCCAATCCCATCCACATCAATTGTGTGGAGGATCTAGACCTTCCCCCGTCGTCCCTTCAGAACCTTAAGCCTATCCCAGCCGGACTTCCAAAGACTAGACTCAAAAGCACTTCCAAGGGTGCTCAACTCCATGGATCTCCACACTGCGACGGAAAGGGATTATTGGTCCTCCATCTCTTCATTATTGGCTAAATATGGGTTGTAGGGAATGCGGAACTACCGCATCTGGATCTATGCTATTAGAAGGCTTGCAGGGAAGTTTTGGATGATCGGAATGTCTGATTTAAATTAGGTCAAAGGATCCGTTGACATATGGGCAGAGTTGTGGGTCCACTCTGAGCTGGATCAAATCCCTCTCGCTTACCTCTAAGATAGAGCTGAGCTGCTGCCTGCTGAGTCTCGAAAGAGTTCTTGGCCAGACATTGGAGCATCCCTGTTAATGAAGGATCGTGACTCTTAGGTGAGAACTAGGCGGATACGGATACGGATAGTGTATGAGACCTACCCTGATCCTCCTTGGTAACCCGAAATATCATGATGGTGTGCCGTCCCACGAACCTGACACGACTGGCCAGCGGGCCGTCACGCAAGGGAACCCCGTCCTTGAGCCACTCAATGTCCGCACTCTCATCTCCGCTGAGGCAGGAGAACTCTCCAGTCCCACCGTGCTCCACTGAGAGCGTCACAGGAACTATTTCTGCGCTGAGCCGAGAGCGTACGGAGAGATGGACCTGGGGGGAATGTTGGAATAGCTTAGAGAGGCCTCACAATATAGGATGGAAGAAGGTGTCTACCTCCATGAGATCGCTTCCGAACTGGTTCGTGGCATTACAAATGTACTTCCCGGCATGGGACTGGGCCACAGCGTTAATGCTGAGGACGTTCTGCCGAATTTGGATCTTGTTCCCGTCCTCCGGCCTCGTCTCGTCGAAGGTGTTCTGGAGCAGAATAGTTGGGCCAGAGCTGAGCTCCTTCTGCCACCGAACAAGTGGCTTAGGATTCCCCTGGGAAATGCACGGGATCACTACCAGCTCACCCTCTTCTACCACGAGGGACTCGACCTTGTCACGAATTACCGCCCGGCTCTCACTCCTCCCTGACTCTGTCAAACCAAAAAAAGGGAACTTTAGACAGGTAGGCCTGTATATATGTATGTATAAATGTTAGGTCTGTCTACTTCCGTCCACTACACCGATTATGTATTACTTAAGCATTCCTCTACGGACTCAACCTCTCGCTCCCCTTCACCAAGCAAAAGTTCGGCTTTCACTTTCCAACTTTTCGCCTTTTCCATTATCGGAATCATTTTATTTACATTTCCTCTCTTTACTTTGATCCGAGCACTATTGTCGGGGTAAGAAATGGAATCCTGAGCTCCGGGCACGATCCCATCACTATTCTCTCAAAAATGGATATTATCTGTGAGGAATGGATGGTAACTAGAGTGTAGGTGTGGGGCTTCATGCGGTCTGAGTTTCTTTAATTTAATTATTTAGATGGTAAGTAGATTGTGAGATCAGGTCTGGGAACTGTGTGGCCCGTTGTTTGAATTGAACTTGAATTACTAGGTCTAAGTATCATAACCTAAGGTGCGGCGGTGGTGTAAGAGATTCGGGGAACATAGTCCCCTTTATGGGAATTCGTCCTCTCCGTATTCCATGCCTATTCCTGGACCTTTGGAGCAGAAGTAGCTCGTTTGGAGAGCTAGAAGTAGAGTGTTTCGGCCTGTTCCCTACCTTGTAATATGATCCTTCCAGGGGGACTACTGACCATATCCTGTCCCAGATTTGATCCGACCAGACACTGGAACCTGCTCCCGACGTCTGCGAGTCCCACCTTCCAGACGATGAGGTGTCCGTTGGGCAGTACTAGGTACTTGTTGTTCTGTGCGGGCGGGCGGAGGAGGAGGTCCTCGTCCCGTGTCCACCATAGGAGAGTGGCGGGGTAGGTAGGTGGTGAGAGGGCGCACTTGAGGAGAGCGGGCTCCCCAGCCCCCGCCCTCCCGCCCTCCACTTCCGCCCTCACTTGGCCCAGAATGACTGCCAGAGAGAGAAGGAGATAATTAGTAGGAGGATCGGAAGAGACCGGAATTGGGGAATTGGGCCGGGATCTCATCCCAGCAGGCAGGCAGTCTCCACATTACTGGCTCACGTGGCCAGGACGGACCCACATTCCTCCTAACCCCTCAAGCTAAGTCCGCATGTGATTTCCCTCCACTCAGGCCTCCGGACTCCTTCCTCTCAATGATCTGCGTTTCGATTCAAATGGTTCCCTCCTCCCATGGACCCGCCCACGTCTTAGTAGGGAAAGTGCTGAGGAGAGAGTCCCTTCAAAGGGAATCAATAGCAGTGGGATGAAGTGGAGGTAGCCTCAGTCCCATGTCCCGCCCTTAATCATTAATCAACAACTTACTTATTCACTTCATTACCAAGTCATAACTTTTAAGTGGCACTTCCCGGGGACGGACTAATTCTTTTAATCATGGACTCCAGCCTCGGCTCAAACTTTTCAGCCGAGGCTGCATAATTTAGGAGAGCGGGACTTGGGCCCAGGTGCCAGGCCTTCATTTCTATTTATAAAGGGACGTAAAAGGGGCTTTGGTCGGGTGGCTGGCTTTATGGTCCAGATTCCGGAGGCTGAGAGTGAAAGGTGTATTAGAGGCTGGGAAGGATAGGAAGAGTTAGGTGAAACCAATTATTCTTATCAGCAGCAGCCGTAGTAGGACTGACTGGGCTTGTAGAGCGAGCGGAGGATCAGTGCAGAGGGGACGGACTCACGCAGCCAGCTCTACATATTCGTACATAGATAGGTCTTAGATAGGTCCATACATACTGCTGTAGTATACAGGGAGGACTCCAACCTCAGATTCATGCTCCTCCTTTCTCCTTATCAAATCAGGGAAGACTACTTGTTGTACTTTCCTTTATCTCCCAGCTCAGAGTCAGACTTCCTTGGAGGGACTACCAAGGACCTACACATATGCTTAGGCTTACCCAAAAAAAATAAGTCCCTTCTCTCTGACCGCAGCAGGTACATTGGACCAATCTATCCAAGATCACCTGAGTCCAAATTTCCCCCAAAGTCTCAATCCGAAAATATTACACATTTTCTGTAAGGGACTTATCATATGGTGGGAGAAATTGGGTTCGGGAGACGCTTCGTGGATCAATAAATAAATAAATGATACAATGTCCATTCTAATGAGCATCAGTCTGAATCGTACATTGGTGCTATCCAGCATCTGGAGACTGAACGCCTACTCTTCTTCATTCCGAGATAAAGCTTATTGAGGAAAAACTGTACTATTAAGCCAGGCTTGGTTCCTAGGCAGTCGAAACCTAATCAAACTTGATCGGATCGTATATGGCGAGTAGCTTAACCTAATTGGGCCTAATCCGTATAGTCAAAGCCAAGCCCTAAGTAAGGAATTGGAGTTCCCATTTCCTGTGAAGTGGGTATACATATTTTTACCCCGCTTTCGTTCAACTTCGTATCAATCGGGCCTTTTTAAACCTATGCTATGCATTTACCGTGGACCTTGAATTGGAATATTTGGAGGCTCCTGCCCCGACTCTGCACTACCTTCCTTTGCCAGGTTTGCAGAGTCCAGAAATGCGCAGGTCTCGCTTCCTAGACGGAGCCTAACGCACGCGCATCTCTGCTCTGTGCCCAGTTTGAGAGAATATTGCAAATGAGGGGGACCAATGTAGCCTGGCGTCAAGTTTGCGTAGGATGGATTGGAGGATAAGTTCTTACCTGCTCTGACCGCGACATCCTTGACGATCCGCCCGAACCCGTTCCCCGCCTCGCACCTGTAGACCGCGTTGTGGACGAGTGGGCGGAAGGAGGGTGGCTGGAAGGGGAGAAAGCTCAGGCTTCCCTTGTCATGACTCATTGTTCGGAGTCCAGGGATGTCGGGACAGGGTCCGTTGTCACAGGTCCATCCCGTCACTGTCCCAGTCAAAGAGAGCGTGGGCATGAGAGAATATGGAAATGGGAGAGGAGGTGTGCTAACCTGGCGGTGGGTCCCCGGAGGCCGTGCAGTTGAGCGTCAGGCCCTTCTCATTACTGAAGGCCAGGCCGGCCTCTGGCTCCTGAATAAATTGTAGGGGGGCCTGGGTCGTCTCATAGCCTGGAAGGGAGAAGACGTCCTTTGAGGCCTCTAATTATGTGGGCGGGGATTAGAGAGGAGCGGCGGGAGGCCCTGAGTTCATTTCCTTGTCACTCGGCCTGCCTGGGAACCATGTTCCGGGGAAGGAAGGGAGGCTGAAGGTGCCGGAGAGTCAGAGGAACTGATCCCTCACACGCAACTCACCTGACAGACTAACTATTTAATTTCTAGTTAACAAAGAGAAAGGACTTGTCATTCTCAGCTGCTCATTTATCTGGGGACTCCTCTTGGAGGACTCTCCTCACCCAGACAGGCACTACTACTCCTAAACTTTCCCAGCAGCCCAACCAAGAGGGACGAGGTTGGTCAAATGTACGGGAAGAGTAAGGGGCCTCACAGGCCCATTCATATGGAGGGACGGAAATGTCTTTTGTTTGCGGGAAACTGGGCTAAGTTGCGGGGACCGTGCCGTGGCCATGTATTGAATCTCATTTCCCCTTCCCTCCTCATTCGCACTTGTGGGGAGCGGGATTATAATGGGAAAGGGCCAGGCTTGATGCCTCATCCGGGACAAAACTTTTTGGAACGGCTCTCCCTCAGAACAATGCGTCCGACTAGATTTGTTCAACTCGAATTACAGAGTATTCTCTGGAGGCCGGACCTCGAGCCAGCCACCTTTTTTATATTGGGGTACGGCGGAGTAGGTCCTCCCTTTGGAAAAGAAAAGGAATCTGTATCTCGAGCCCAAAGCCCCCGTCACCTTGGCCCACCAGAGAGGTCTGAGGCGGAAAGGGAGAAAGTGATGGAGATTAGGAACTCATGGATTATAATCCTTCATCTATCATTCCATCACTCGGAGGACAAAAGGCCCGTTTCACTCTGCATTCCCTCTCCCTCCCTCCCCTTCATTCTCTCTCTCCCACTCCAATTATTCCCAAATTCAAGAAGTGCCTACGAGGGCTGGCCCAGAATTAATTTTAGCCACAAATCCTGGTCCGGAGCTTAGCCATGGGCTCATTATAGAAATTGACTAAAGCGGATTCATGGTTGGGATAAATCGGATCCAGGCGCCAGGAGCCGGACTCTCCCAATACGCTATGTCTCTCCAGAGTGAGCTGGGAGGGGGGAAGGTTCTCCGACCTGACAAATATTAATGTAAACAGCCGACCGCCAGTCTAGGCAGCAGCAGCCTAGTACATAGATACATACATGTAATGTATGTGCGTCGGATTTAGAGGGCATGAAATACTACTCCCGTCCCTCCATGAATTTCGATTCGTGGAGCAGGAGTCCTTGAGCAGAAGCATCAGTTATAAGTTGGGTTGGTATGATTTGTGCTGAATGGGGAGTCTGTCCTGGATCCCCGTTGTCAGAGGAAATAATAAGAACAAACTAGGGAAATAATATAGTAGTACTCGGGATGGGATGTCATGTCAGGGATTTCGTTCCCATTCTCCAGCCTCTGGATCCATTCCCACTCAGCGTGCTCCTGGCAGGCGTGTCGATCAAACCATCCCAAACCCCATCACAACCCCACTCAGTTTATTTTAAAATTCTAAACTGAATGAATAAGTAAATCCCGTACAATATCTCGGAAATCCGCCCAGCCAGCCCCCATCCTTGCTCCTTCACTGCCCTACACTACACTACGTACTAGGTAGTATATGTAGTAGAGAAGTAGACAGGCCTCGGCCAAGGACGTACTTGAAATCTGTGTCAGGACTTACTGCTTTTCAATTGAATTTTGATTGAGCGTAACGCCAATCCGACTTTTCCCCTCCTACTGTCCTCATGTTCAACCGGGAGGAAAGCCCAATCTTGGCTGGAATGCATAATACAACGTGGGTGCATTGAATAATGTGAGAGTCCAGCATGCAGAAACAGATTCTTTTACAACAGGATAATGGTCCGAACCCTCGGAGCATATGGATCCAATTTCCATGGGTCCCAAGGATGCTCTGTTCCGGTAGTTATGATTAATTCTAAGGAGAAGACCCACTCTTTAGCTAGTAGTTATTGAAGCGATCTAATAAACTACTCCAGTCACCCGCCGCACAAATTGGGAAAAACCATGAGAATCCTGCGGATAGAGAGCTAGAAGAGCCAAGCGTCACTTTAGACTTTCCCCGAATTACTGCATAATATTCAGGGGCAGAAGTTTGCAGGGAACGTAGGTCCCATTCCCATGTTCAGAGTTTGGAATCAATGTATGTACTACCTACCCACCACGAGTTACCCCGAAATACTCAGCTTCTGTTCTATGACAAGGCTACAGTGGGTGATCCAGTAATATTCCTATGAGACCTGGATCCCCTTCCCCTGATCAGGCCTGCCTCCGAACGTGCCGATTCCAAGCGCTGTCGCTTTACTTTCCCCATTTGGAAGTGTAAAACGTCTACGCCAACGCTGGCTTGCCCTGTAATGCTATAAATTAGGCTTAGAATGTGCTCGCAATTTCGTCGAGGCTGAGACTGACCGGTTATGCACCAGTCAGGGAAGTAGAATGCAAAGTGCAATGTGCGAGTGAAAGCTAACTCCCAATTCCCGATCCCTGATACACCAGTTGAAGGAACTTTGCCTGAGACTGAACTCCATGGGAACTGACATAGTTCGGAGCTCCAGAAAAGTGTTCCAAGAGCTAAGGAGCATATAAGACTCGGCCTTTGTCCAGAGTAAAGGACGCCCAGTTTCTATTTCCTTGATTCCGTTAATAAATTGTGCCTCGAACGGGTTTACAAGTACCGAACTCTGGTCCGGGCCAAGATTCCTATGTCCAATGTTTGGGACGCATCCCCTCCTCTGAATACGAGACCTGCTGGTGATACGTACTCCTAATGTTAGGCCAGCAGGGAGGTGAAGTTACCTTTGAGGAGTATGAAGTAGATGAGTCCGAGCTGCTGGAGGAACATGTTCTTCCGGGCTGGCTGGGTGTCCGAGTGATTGGAGGTGGTGTCTGGTGATGGGTGGTCCTCACATTCCAGAGTGACTGGCTGGTTGGGCCTAAGTTGGTCAGTAGTGGAGTGGTATGTGCCTGTTGTGGAGGTGTGGGTGGAGTAGGGAAGCGGAGGAGGGTCGGCGAGTGACTGAGTCTTGAGCCAGGCATGCCGCGGTGTTGGTGGGGAGTGAGTGAAAGCGGAGCGTCCATGCGTGGGCTCCCAGGCTGGCTGGCTGGCTGGCTGGCTGGTTGGGACTCAATCAGTGGCTAATGCGGAGAGAGGCAGAGAGGGAAAGTGAGCCAGGACCACAAAAATGATCATTAAACCAGGAGTCTCATTATAATGGGGAACGACGTAGGAACGACCTAGGCTCCACTACTACATACACTACTGGCTCACCAGTCCGATCCACCAACAATATCCCTCCCTCAACTCACCTCCAGGCACGTCCCGAATCCCGCCACCTTTCCCCGCCACCCAGCTCTCATCCGCCTTATTTATGGGGCCTCACTCAATGAGGCCGTCCTCACGGACTAACTACGAACTCGGCCCATTAGTCAGACTTCTCCTCTTCCAGGCCCGACAAGAGTCGACCTGTTTATCTTAACTTTCTCTTTGGAGGCTTCAAAGCCAGCGTGGCCGGGGCCCTATTCCTGCCTCTTGACAGGAATTACGGGGGGCGGCGTAAGGAGCCGGAGAGATAAGTCTGGAATATATGTAAGTCCCGTCGGGACCAGGGCTGGGAGTGGTTATTATGGACCGTGGGACCGGGGCTTATTATTCCACATTTGAGGTCTTAATGCCCAGCAGGAAATATGGAGGGGAGGAGGGAATCAATATTTTAGGACGGCATTATGCCCGGCCTGTCATTTAAGAGCCGGAATCGGACTCAGGAAGAGATGCTTGGTGGAAGGTCCGAGAGATCCGGGCTTGACCTCTCCTGAGTCAGATGGGATCCGTATCTTGGGTCCCGAGGTTAATATATAACAGAATCCGGGCCTCCCTCTTCCCCGGCTCGGAGCCTGGCTCTGGAAGCGGTTAAGGGAAGACAATGGATAGAGAATCATTATTATACCTCCTCCAGCCTGTCCTCCAGCAGCCTAATACGTTCCTGGCTCTTGAGTTTCCAACCCATTTTGTCCGAGCCATCCGAGCGAGGAGGGAGCCGGTCGGAATTGAACATCCGTTCCTCAGGAGAGATTCCCTCTGTCGAACAAGGATTCCCTCGAATTCAATTTGGCTTGCGTTTGACTCATTTATCATCACTCTGATTCTGGACGGACTTGGGTTCGGAAGGAACACTCCTACTTAATGCCCCCGACTCCAGCCCACCAAAAGCCCATAAAAACAATTGAGCCGAAAGGAGGACTTGGTCAGGCTCTTCTAATTGAATTGTCCCAGGCCCTTGTCTTGGGCCAGGAGACCACGGGGGAAGGACCCATCTATGTATGTACCTCTCCCTCCTCGGCCCTGAGTCATTCAGGTCTCTTCTGCCCAGTTGAGAGAGGCCCGGGTCTAATTAGTAGGCACTCTGGGCTAGCCTTAATGAGTACAGGATTCAGTTAGGCCCAACTTGGGGCCTCTCTACCTCTCATTCTCAAAGCTTTGTTGGGCAGAAGAGGGCTAGGACTATTTAGCCCCCCTCAAGATCCCGCCTCTCCACTTATGATTCCCTTTGTGTCTTTCCTTTCACTCCTCAATAGATATAGATTACTCTTATCTTTAGCTCTTGACAAGGGCCGTCTACGTGGGCGGAATTACGAGGACCCCGTTTTGAATCTTTACAATTATTCAATAACTTTACTTTCTCCAGCCGTTACTGCTCCCTCCCCGGACGGACTGAGCCAGAGATTAGAGTACCTAATGCTCAGGCAGACTCCAATCCACTCAAACCCTCTACAATAATGGAGTATTCCCAAGTCGCAGAATTCCTCAACTCAACATATACACACCTCCGGCCTATTACCAACTCAACTTCAACTTTTTAACAGAAAGTCCTATCTGGGTTTGGTGGAACGTTTGGCGAAAAACACAGGAGGCCAGTGTTTTCACCGTTTTACTTTTTTCGCCAAAAATACAACTAAATGAATTTGCATTCGCCACAAATACAACCATAGGAGTTACCTTTGTGACTGTAACATGGTATGACACCAAGATACGTATATGGGGCTCTTTTGGAGTATGCGTGTGAAGATTAGAAAGGTACTGAAGCCTAATGGGGAATATTTAAATCGTCGCCAAATCTATCTCCCTCTCACCAATTAAATCAGATTTCGTAACCAGGGTTTTTATCACTAAGTCACTTTTTTTTCTCACCAATTAAATCAGAGTTCTCACTTAATTCCGGCAAAGTACTCACCAATCATTTTAATCTTATTATGAGCAAAATATAATTAATCAAGGGAATGTCAAATGATAACCAGACACAGCTGGATCATTTGGCATCAAGAATCTAGTATGAATATAAAGAATCCCTGTTATAATGTCGAAAGAGAAAACGTCGAATTTTCATAACGTCGAACTCATAATGTCGAAAAATGAAAATGTCGAACGCAAAAAATGTCAAAAAATTAAAATGTCGAATCCATAAAATGTCGAAGGTAAAAAAGGTCGAAGGTATAAAATGTAGAAAAAATAAAATGTCGAATGAATAAAATGTCGACACATATAAAGGTCGAACTATTTAGATGTCGAAAATATATAACGTCGAACATTTAAAACGTCGACGGCTTAAAATGTC
>JAQFZY010000618.1:0-24047 GCA_034696285.1 Hypogastrura burkilli | reverse complement strand
CTTCACAGTGAATTATATAGTACGAATCAACAACGTTACTCCATGTGCTACTTGCTTGGACCTCATTGTATTTCTATGCTTGTTAGGGACGACAATCCATTTCCAATGTTTTGTACTAACAGAGATGAGTACTCCGGTAATAAAATTAAGGTCAAATTGGGAGAATCAAATATTCAGTAATTAGACTTAACCACGAAGAAGTTTGAATGTTGCCTAAATGCATGAAGATAAATGCTAAGCCATGTTAAGCAATAAGTTACTGTTTTTATATTAAATTAGGTTAGGTTAGGTCTGGACTATAAAAACGACCGTCCTTTTGGCTGGAGATCTACTGTTCTGCGCAGTACTTCTCCTTCTGGCATCTTTTCGATTGGCCTAATAAAAATAGAGCATGTAGAGGTATCGATCCAAAGAGTCGCCGACATTGTATGGCGCAATGTGATTCTGATCCCGTCCTCATGCTGTCACTGGAATAAGAAAAAACGCCTGAAGAAAGCCATCCATGGAGAGAAAACAACAATGTCAACAATATATCCCAATTTTAAGCCGGTAAATTGTTTAGATTTGCTCTAGTAATTCACTTGTGAAAAGCATTTAAAAACTTTCGCACCGTGTAATATAAATTACACACGTCTAAACTCAAAATATTATTATAACTCTTCAATAGCTCTCGGCCTTCTTCGGTGGAGCTTCTCTTTGGGAGGTCAAGGCCCGGAGATGATTCCAGCGGTCCAGTCCTGCACCGTCTTAGGCTCCTTCTCCAGTTTTTCGTTGGTGTCCAGGCACTGGGATTGGATTGTCTGGAGCTGAAGCTTATGAGCCGACTTCGTTTTCCATAGCGGTCACATGGTCAGACTTCAAATTCTCCAGCTCATGCTCCTTCTCCGTCGTTCTGACTGAACTCTTCAACCAATAATTTATCCCGCGTGATTTGGACTAAATAAAATAATTTATTCCCGAAAAATGAACAAATCGAGATATTAACTAAACAATATATGTATGACTCAGGTCGAGTATGGACTTTCAATCGCCTATCAATCATGTATAAACTGGCTAAAGAATTTGTATCCAACATCTATATTTTACTCAATTGCATTTTTTTTATTTTGTGCAAAGTTCATATTATTTGGGCAGACTTTCACACCGTGTAATATTAATCACACAAGTCCAAAATCAAATATTATCTTAATTTGCATCTTTAATTCAGCTATACTGGATGGTACTCTCTGACTCTGAGTCCGAGTCAGGAATCCTGCTGGTCCGCTTCACGCCTTTCGTCTCCTTGGGTGCCCTGTATGGGGCAGATGGACCGGGCCTTGGGAGCTCAACTCCGTTCGTCTCACGCTATCCCGCCCCGGACTTGACCACCGGTTCCGCAGTAGTCTTGATGTTGATATTTATATCCAACTGTTGGAGTCCGTGAGGTTGTGCCTTTGGGCTTGGCGTCTTCAGGCCCAATGTCCCGGGCCACACTCGGCCGCCGATCCTTTGACCCAGCAGTAATATGCTGGACCTTGGGCCTACCGTCGTCTGACTCTAGGGCTGGGTTCCGTGCGGACTCTCGGACGCCGAATCGGCCTCAGTCTCTTCATTCTTTGCTAAGGTCCCTTGCATGGAGAGGTCAGACTCTTCAGGGTCGAGCGTCTTCCGACTCCGTTCACGCCCGCCCACCCCATGACCCTCTTCATTGCGAAGCATTTCTCTTGATGGCTTCATGCTGGGCCGAGGAACTTTTCCATCCGGTCTCGGCGACCTTCAGAGCCGCCTTTAGAGTCTCCAGCCCACGCTCCTTCTCCGCCGTTCTGACCCGGAACTCCTCAATGAGAGCTGTTCATATTCGAGCGTATCCTGATCGTAGGAAGCGAGCCTCTCACTCCCAAAAATTCAGACAGTTATTTGCATGTGCCAGAAAATTATGATTTTTTCAAAAATAATGACCGGAAGACGTAAATTGAATATCCGGCTACGTCGTAGAAGTGTGCAGATTGGTTTAGTTATTGAATTGACATTATTTCCTGCGTTGTAAAGGATAAGGCACTAATACACACAAAATGCCCGCCTGTTAGATTTGAGAAAAAATCGATATTATTATAGAACTTTTTGATGTTGAACAAGGTTTAAATGTACCTCAAAGCGCTATCTCGACTCCCTGACCCTCTAAGGGTCAATCAAAGGTCACAAAGAGTGAAAGTGCCCGCCTGCTGGATTTGGCTCAAACTCGGTACTCACCCCTCTTTTGATGCTGAACAATGTTCAAATAAGCAATAAAGCCGTATCTTTATGGGTCACTCGGTTGTGGTATACCTCAGTACAATGTCCAGCTCAAATTTATATTCCTAGCAATTCCATCCAGCAAATTTACAACGCAGGAAATATTGTCAATTCAATAACTAAACCAATCTCCACACTACTACGACGTAGGCCGATTTATGCCTTCCGGGTATGATTTTTAAAAAAATCATAACTTTCTGACCCATGCAAAGAACTGTCTGAATTTTCTGGGAAATCTTTCTAATCTATGCTTCACAAATATTACAGGTGATTCAAAGGATGGGTCAAAAAGTTTTCAAAATTTTGAAAAACACTTAAAAGTTTTCGAAAAATTAAAAAAAAAAATTGTTGATGAAAAATTTTTTTTTGTTCATACGGATTGAATGAACCTATATTTTATATATAAGAAAATCCGCCCTAACCATTTTAAAAATACTTTTCAAAATTTTGGGTTACATTTTTAAAAATTCGTCACTTAGTCAAATTTTAACTTTTTGGGATAATTTTTTCGGGATATGTTTTTTAGCATTATTCCCCACAGGGTTTAAAATTTTGAGTCAAATCTAAGCTACTTTGCAAATACCGTGCGAAATTAGATTCTTACCCTCTTAGTTAATTGACTTGTGAAAAGCCTTTAAAGACTTTCACACCATGTAATATAAAACACACAAGTCTAAAATCAAAATATTATATAAGTTTTTCAGTTTTCCACAGAACACGTTCTTGAACGTCCCTTTTTTCCCGATAATATTTATTCTTTGCTTGTCGAGGAGTTACCTTTTTGTTGATTCATCAATTGTTTGGAAAGGGATGGCGGAACTTAGAAGACGTTTTTTAGGGAAACAAGGACTTCTAGCCCGGTTTTAGCTAATTCCGTTAGCTCATCGCCTCTCAATCGCGAACATTTTAGGGGCGGGGTTCTCCTGGCAGCGTTAGAAGTTCCCAACCATTTTTCTAATTGAAGAGGGCCATGTAAAAGGTTATGCAATTCTAAAGTTAACAACTGTCGAGTATCCAGAAACGTTTGACAGGGCTTAAAGAACCCAGTGTAAGGTCTTAAGTAAACGGGTTAGGTAATAGATTGTACCTATACAATATACATAAAACGTTATTGAACAAAATGCTGTACTTTGCGAGTAACGTCGTCTCCTTCGGCTACTGCCTTCTACTTGCGGACGCGGCGACGCCACTGCGAAAAGTTGAGTCTAAGGCCGTTGAGAACATGTCTGTAGCAAGTCCGTAGGCGGTTTTGGGCGCAGTCATCGTGGGTTATAGAGATAGGGGGACTTGGACTGAATATAAAAATGTATTCCCAAAAAATGAACAATTCGAGATATTAACCGTTCGAGAATGGAATTATAATCGCATATAATCCTGTATAAGCCGGCTAAAGAATTTATATCCATTATATTTATATTTTTGCAAAATAAATATCTCAGCCATAGTTGTGCCCTAGTTTACCGCCCAGTTTACATATTTTACGGGCTTGGCTATGCCTTCGTTTAGAATTTAGACGTTTATTGCCATATTTACATAGTTTTCGTTGCACTATTACATAGTTCTGCTTTGTGTAGGAACTTCTTGAATTAATTTGCGTTTACTTCTTGGTTGGCTTGTTGGCCCCAGCGTCAGTCTCCATAATTTATTTCTTTCCTGCACGGATCCGGCAGCGAATTTTGAATTAACTATTAGTGTTTTGATGCAATTTTGGTAAGAACAGCACAAGTGTGCTGCACACTGTAGATTTTGCAAATTTATATAACATTCATTTATTGTCCTACATCGTACGGTTAATACCCATCTTGGGTGCAAGATTTTCACAAAATCAATAGCTTCATAAAAGAGTGACATTTTTCTGGCTTTCTTAAACACCTGACACAGTTATACTTATACCTGCAATAAAACTCTAACTGCGACCGATCTTCGTCACCATTGAGTTCTTCTATGGCGTCAAACTCATGCTTTCCAAACTCAGAGTAAAAATCTCTACATGTGGCATTTTTATATTTTGGAAAAGGATATCGTACCCAAACTATGGAGAAGTGTTACTCCGCTGAATTTGGCTCCGCTCCCTCAAACTTGGTATACTTATACATCCTGACCTCTTGAACAATGTTTATATGTACATCAAAGCCATAGGTTTCCTCCCTGACCCTCTACGGGTCACTCAAAGGTCATATGGGGAAAAAATTGAACTCAGCTGAATTTGACTAAAACTTTGGTACCTGTGCTTACACATCTTGACCTCTTGAACAATGTTTAAAAGGACGTCAAAGTCATATGACCACTCCTTGACCCTGTTCTGGTCACTAAGCTGTCTCTGGGTTAGTCTGATATTTGACGGGTAGATGGTCAAGATGGTGACCTGCGTCTTTGGCGTCCATTAAAACTTTGATCAGGAGGCTTAGGTGTGTAAGTATACCGCGATTTTCGGTCAAATCCAGCTGAGTTCCATCTTTTTCCCATGTGACCTTTGAGTCACCCGTAGACCGCAGAGGGTCAAGGATGCAACCTACAGCTTTGACGTCCATTTTAACATTGTTCAGGAGGTCCAGATGTACAAGTATACCAAGTTTGGGCCAAATTCAGCTGAGTGCCACTTGGCCATAGTTTGGGTACGATATCCTTTGATTAAAGTGTCGAATAAAATTTAATTCGAAGTGTTTTAATTGTTGACTTGTTTTAAAAGTTTTCAAAGATCATATTTAGTTCTTGAACGCCGGCGGACAATCCGTCTGGCTTAAATAATTGAATCTAGTAAGTTAATATGGCTTAGTATGTATTGACTGGGCATACCAGACCACAACATCAACAATTCCTGAATTTAACACAGAATCGAATTATTTTCCTCTTTTTCTTACTTTCACCCCAAATTTCCTCCTGCGCTCCGTTACAGCGCATAAAGGATTTTACACCCGTGAGTTGGTAAAGTAATAGTTAGTGAAATTCTAAATATTTTGAATTCAGCACACGTTTTCTGAGTATGTGAAAAATTTCATACTAGATAAAATTGACATTTTGTAATCGAGCCCCCCTCATGACCAAATGCTTTGATCCGCCCCTGATTACACTGTCAGTTCAACCATATTCCACATTGATAGTCAGAGGGCCATGTAGAAGTTTCTGTAATTCTAAAGTTAACTATGTTTGGTGGAACAGGAAGGCATGCAAGTTCTGCATGATTACTTCTATTCCTACACTAGTTCAACTCTTGAAACACAAGTGAAATTCTGAAAACTTGAGAATGAAATTCTTAGTCCAAAATGTAAAGTCTTTAATCGAGCAATGTGGACAGTTTTCATTTTCAGCGTGAACTGGATTTTGGAATAAAATAGTTATTCGTTATTGGAACTTTGGCTACTCCGGGTGACACACATTCCTGGACTCCCTCCCTATGTCCGAAACAAACAAGTTTAGTCAACGGAAACCAGTTGAAAGAAAATTCAAATCTTTTAAATTACATTAAATGGGAAGGTCAGCCGTTTTTTTTTCACCAGTCAAGTACAGTTTCTCCGTACAGTACCCTAAATTAGGTTATCCCAGCCTTTCGGGAAAGATGACTCCGTCGTCAGTCAAGGAAGGACCGGACCGTGGGACCGTCGTTGCCGAGAACAAGGATCCCGTGATTGATGACGCCCTGGCCAAAACCATTGAAAAGACGATCCAGAGCCTAGGAAAGCACATCTCCCGCCCCCGGCTCCTTCCCAAGTTCCTCTGCCAGCCCCCCTTCCTCTACATGCATGACATTGTCAATAATGTACGGTGTAGGATTGGATTGGAATTGGATATCCCCCTATAGTCCATGACCGCTCACCTTGATCTTACAGGTCATAAAGAACTACGGGCTCCTACAAGGACTCTTCACGCCGGATCAGCTCAATCGACTCACTGCCCGGAGCACAAGGGAGAATCGGATCAACTATTTCCAGAAGCTCGTTGCAGGACTTCGTAAGTTTTAGGTTAAAATGTAAGGGCAATTCCTGAATAAATTGCGTGATTCTAGCTCATACTGATACTTGTTAGTAGAATCGCGTGATACGCATTTCGAATACAAACTATACTGATCCTGAACAAATCAACGGATTTTAATCATATATCACACTTTGGTTTAGTCCCTTGATTCTACAGATAAATTCGAATTACTGGTTGAATCGTTGAGTCTAGTGATAAATCGATACGTACAAATTCGTGGCTGAATCGCTTAATTATAATATTGAATACAAATTTTTGGTTAGATCGGCTAATTTTACTATCGAATGCGAGTTTTGGGGTAATTCGGTTAATTTTAGTACATCGAAGATTTTAAGGTTAAATTGCATTACCGAATACAAATTCTGGATTCAATTACAATATATTCTACTAATACGAATGAAAAATAAAAGTTAACGTGTTTTGTCCAACTTCATTATAATACATAGTTCAAATACTCGACTGTACTGAATCGCCTGATTCTAATACCGATTCCCGATTGGATCCCTCAATTCCAACTCGGACGGACGCCTTTTTGTGCTTACCAAGTAAGTTCTAGTTGGATCCAACCTTATTATTATGATATACTCTGCCCAGGTGCAACGACTGGGGAGGTCCTAATCAACCATTCCTGGAGAAAGCTTGCCATTGGGCAGCTCCCTTTCGCCTCCAACGAGATCCTCCAAGTGATCGCCCTGGCCCTCGACAACAGGATGAGCAGTGAGCCGGCGGTTCGGAAGTTGACCGGAATGAGCCTCGGCTTGGATGGTAATAGTGGTGGCGTGAAGAGGAGCTCGGACGAGACGCTGGTCCTGCAGAAGCGGTCCCGGGTCCTCACGGTCTGGGACTTGGACGCGGACGACGAGCAGGAGGCCGTGGAGCTGGCCGCCTGGTACGAGGAAGAGGTCCAAAGAACCCGAAAGGCTGAGGAGCAGGGAGCACTTGACCTTTCCGTCGACTCCATCCAGACCGGCCTCTCTCTCATGCATATGATGGACTAGGAGCCAAATTCAACTATTTGACCAATGCTTCAAAGTTTGACAAGTGAATTATATAATACAAATCAATAAGGTTATACTCCATGTGCTACTTGCTGGGACACCTCATTGTATTTCTATTCTTGTTAGGGAAGACATTACATTTCCAATGTTTTGAACGAACAGATGAGTACCTACTCCGGTAATAAAATTAAGGTCAAATTGGGAGAATCAAGATGATGTATTCAGTATTCTGGCTTGTGACCTAATAATATTGCATCATAAATAAATTTATATTTTGTCATAAAATGTATTAAGGTACATGTTAGGCCATGTTACGCAATAAGTTACTGCTTTTAGATGACATTAGGTTAGGTTAGGTCTGGACTATAAAAACGACTTGATTCTACTGCGTGTTTACATTTTTGTTAGCTGGGTTGAACATTTTATGCTAAAACTTATATTCTTATGCAGCTATAGTTAAGCCACAGAGTTCTGAATTAGTTGGTTTGGGCCCGGGCTTTAATTATTAATTTATTAAGCCCCAATTAAGACCTAATTCAGAACTCTGTGGGTTAAGCTAGCATGACTACAGGAACCGGCGACCGTCGTGGCCGTTGTAGCGACCGGCAAGTCCAATTTCTTGTTTGGTTCTTGTTGCTAAGCAACGTTCGTCACTTTAGTATCAAAAGTGATGGTACACATTGGAAATTATTGATTCCTCTCGTTTCTTTGTATTGTCGTGCTGGGGTGATTCTGTGAATGTGGACCAGTGTCACACTGCGTAAGTGTTGAAGGTGTATAAAGTGTGATAATTGAATTTAGTCCAAATCCTCAATTGTAGTAGAAGTAAGCGTAAGTCCGAGCACATACTACCCTTGTAGGCAGTCAAGTCAATTGTGTATCCGATATTAGAGACTCAGGTGACTTTAGTTGAAGCCAATAATCCTGATATTTGCAGTATAGGCTTTTAGGTTAGGTTAAATTCATGCTATTTATTCCACGTCGTTTTCAGCTTAGTACACAATCGAGAATTAATTTCCAATGTCTTGTACTGCGAATTCTACAGTTTGAAAATGGGGGAGTCGGTGAGCCCGAAAATGCGGAAGCAGATCACTGTGGTCCAAGAACAGCTTGGGAAGTACGTGAAGAAGCCTCAGCTACTCGATAAGAACCTGGTCCGCCCGCCCTTTCGCTTCCTACACGATATCTTTATATCGGTAGGTAATTCAGAATCAGTAGCTTACCGAAAGTATGAATAAGCTCAAGAGCGTTGATTACACTTACAGTTGACCTCCAGCTCGGGCTTCTTCAAAGGGCTCTACACGGCTGGAGAAATTGACATGACGGGTCTAAACACGAGGGACGAGAAGACGCTCTTTCTCCAGAAGTCATTTGACGTACTTGGTAAGCTACTGCGGATACAGCGCTTCTGTATTGTCTTCTAACGAGCCCCTATTCCGTATTCTGCAGAGAAAGTTACTGGGAAGAGCCTCGACATCAAGGTAGCTAAGGTCCTTGCAGGCCAAGAGGCCGACAAAACGAACTCTGCTCTCCTAGCCATTGCTGAGGCACTGGACACGGGCCTAAGTAGTCGAGAGGCCGTCATGGCCTTCACCGGGGTTGACCCAGATGTCAAGGTGTCAAAGAAAGAGGTCCCCAAAAAGACGGCGCCGAAGGGGAAGCCTGCAGCTGCCAACAAGCCAGCAGAGAAGACAAAGCCTCCTGCTGCAGGCAAGGCGAACCCTTACGAATCCCGACAGTCTCAAGGTCAGAGTAAGGTCAAGCCCACCACCAAGTCCCAGCCAGCGCTAACTAAGGCAAAACCTGAGGAAGTACCGAGGGTGGCCGGTTCCAGACGAGGATCCACTACGGCCGAGCCGGCTGCAGAACTGGGTCGCCGCGGCAGCATCACTAAGCTAGTCACACGGACCCCGAGTAGCCAGAACGTCAAGAACCCGGAACCCAAGCAGCCGAAAGCTGAGCCAGCCAAAGAGGAGGGGTCAAAGGACACATCGTCTCGGCGGGGATCCGTGGAACAAGTGGAAGTCCCGCGCCGTGGGAGCGTGACGAAGCTCACACGGACGCCGAGTAATCAGAGCCTAACCAGTGCGGAGCCGCCACGGCCGGCCCAGCCCAGCATATCGGCTGAAACGCTGAAACCTGATCCGGAGTTTATGGGCGAGGTCGAGTCACTTCTCCAGGAGCATGGGATTGAGGTTGAGCCGGCACCGGTGGTGGTCAAACCGGAGCCTGAGGTTGTCCCACCAGCGGCACCGGCACCGGCACCGGCACCGCATCCAAAGCCAGCCTCCCGCCAACCTACTGCAGCGTCGCGCTCCACGTCAGGGCTCGTCAAGGCTAAACCGGGTACAAGGGCTCCAACGGCAGGTCAAGTGAAGGCAAGTCACGAGGTCATTGTCCCGGTCCCGGCAGAACCTGAGCCGCCGGTACCGGTTCAGCCGCCAGCAACTACTGAGTACGTTTCCGTATATCAAACCTGCATATGCATAAGATACCTGCGAATTGATTCTTCACTATAAGACTCATTTTACCGTTCTAGGTCAACCTTGACTCGCCCTCTGACAAGCCGAATGCGAGGGAGGCCTGGCTCCGCAAACCGCCCAACAAGTGCTCGTCCGGCCCCGCCGAGACCTATCACTGCTCGGCAGGAGGCTGTGGAACCCTTCAGGTTTGTAACGGCTTCTATTTAATGCTGCCCCAAAAATATATACTTAAGCCCAAGACAATACAGACTAAAACACTTCTACCCAAAATTATATGTGCTCATTTGCTTATTTTGTTTTCGGCTAAATGCAATGTTTGGGCAGGAATAAATGTTAAGTCGTTAGGATATGGAAAACTCTACATTTTCGGAGGTCAAAGGTTGTAACATTTGCTTGTCAATGTTAGACCGCCCACATCAACCGTTCCGCTCATCCTGGAGAACGAGAACTTGGATGAGGATGATGAGTACATGATTGCTCAGGAGAAGGCCACGCAAGGGCTCTTTGAGACATTGGGCGAGAACTTGGTAAGAATTCCATGGGCAGATTCTTTTATTCAGTTAAGCAATATTTCATGTAAATTAAATTCATGTAATCATATTAAATGAGCGAACATTTTATTGGTATTCCTTTTGGCCTTAGATCTCACGTCCCACTATCAACGGAGAGGAGGCCAATCCGTTCCCAGCTACTGATGCTAAGGGTTCTCTGGTTCATCAAATTTTGGAAACCCAAAAGGATCTTGAAGCAAATGAAGAGAGTGAGGTAGAGCAGAATGGTCATACTCATAGGTCACAGGCTTAAATACGAGTATTTAATTAACACTGATGTCGTGGCAGAGCGGTGTGGACGACATGGACCGAGCCCAGAGTGCAATGAAAGCCGAAATGGACAAAATCAAGGCTCTCATTCAGAACACGGCTCGGGCCTCGAACCCAATCGGGAAGCTGATGGACTACGTCCAGGACGACATTGAGACCATGGTCTCGGAGTTTAAGCGGTACAAGGCCGAGACCAAGATCCTCGATGACGCGCTGGCCCAGGAGAAAGAGTAAGTGCTCTTGACCCTAACACCTTGTCTGGTATTTGTAGTATGGGATGACTGCTACTATTCGTATTCAAATCTATGACTATTTTAATTGAATTGTGTTACTTGTGATTTCATTACATATATGACCCATCTCTGTCGTAGGGTCACACGGAAGATAATGCTGCCCTACCAGCGGAAGATCCGGGAGTTAGATGACCGGATCGAGGAGCAGCGCTGGCTCGGGATCTCAGCCTACATGGACATCCAGCACTTGGACGAGCGGTTCGAGAACGTGGGCCGAGCCCTGGACGAAGTTGACGAGGAAGTGGTCCGTGAGCTCCCGACCCAGTTCCTCCTGGACGAGGAGGAGGTTGACATGACCGAGGCGGACCTCGAGGTAGAGGTAGCCGAGAAGCAGGACTCCAAGCCACGCCTCTTGTATGGCTCCCGCCCATGGAATCTCCGGATCCGCCCAAAGGCCCCGCGCAAGAACCTCAAGAACATCAAGCATCTCTTTGCTATTGGGAATACGGCGGACGAGTTCTACAGCAGTGAGGAGGAGCGGGAGGCGGAGCCACTCAAGCCACGGGTCAAGAATAAGCTGAAGAAGCAGGGCTCAGGCTCTCTCCTGGTCAACCCAACCTTTTTGGCACCGCCCGGGGCAGAGCTCGACTCTCTCGAAATCATGGAGCGGAGTCGGGAGCGCGGGGACGAGGGGGACTCAGCGGCGGGTAAGGCTTTGGACGGAGATGGGGGGAACTAAATACTAAAGATGGATAGAAATGGGTTGGATTAAAAATGTTCTGATCCATCTGTACTTCTGTACGTAGGTTAGTATAATATGGAACTGCAATGGAATAAAATATGCTTAACACACTCTTAGGCCACGGACTAAAACTTTGGAAACTTTATTGTCGTATGAGAAACAATGGTGACTTTGTGCGAAACAACCAACCTGAATAGGTTATATTTATCGTACATCAATTGTTAGAAATTTGTCAGTTATTGAGCGGCGTCAAAAGAGTTAGGATGGATATTCCTAGTTATTGCCTTATAGTATTTTGCTTCCTGGGAAAAACTCCATTCCGGGAACTGAATTCTATTTTTGCAGTCCAAACCTAAGCTGACTTAAATGTAACCTACAGATCGTGCAACCAGTGCAGCAATAGCCGTAACATATTAAGCCCAAATACGTTACGCTACTACGGCCCCAAGCACACGAGCTTTACTCATCCAATCGGATCGGGGCAAGTAAGCCCAAGCCATTGAGCGCCGGCCCGTGAACTGGGTTCGTCCATGAAGGACTCTCCAGTTGTCAATCAGGATCACTGTGCCTGGGCTGGGTTGGACCCAAATGGTGCTTTGGTCCAGGAGCTCTGAGAACCGGACGAGGCTCTTGTAGAAAAGCGTCAAGTTCCGGGGATGAATGTGGGATTGGGTGCCCATGTCCATGGGATTAAACCTGAAATAAGATAGGAATTGCAAAAGCTCTAAATTCATAGTAACTAAAATATATGTAGTATGGGATTACTACACACCTTATCCTTTCAATATCCCCAGAGACCAAGTCATGCCCAATGGTAAGCCCAAGACTTGAGTAATGGTACTTGCCAGGGTCAATGTATTCCGAGAGGACTGGGATACTTGAGAGGGCAGCGTACATTTCGGGACTCTCCTTATGAAGGAGCCTGGCCGACCGAAAACCATCCGCAAAGGAATTCCGGCCCCCTGTCCCATCATGATATAGCAAATGGAATAGCTGAAGTCTACAAGAGTACCAATACATAATTGTATTGGTCCTTATATCTAAGCGTATATTTCATTTTGCCCAAAACTCTGGGTGTTAGCTCAACGTTATGACTCTCGTTGAGTATTAGTATATTTATTGGGCCAAATTCTATATTTTTGGGGGAGCACGGACATTAAGTCTTACCCCATGGGCTCCGTAAAGTAAGAGCTGTCCGTATGGACACTGAGGGGCTCGGGCGTATAGGCCGTGTCCTTGTGCTGGAGGTCAGCCGTGGCCACCCCGACCCCGTCCCCATAGAAGGAGCGGTGGGGATGAGAGATTCTGTCAATTACTTCTTGGGTTGAGCCGATTGTAGGCGGGACTTGGCTCACGACCCCGAAGCCCGTTTTCACTAAGTTGGTCAGGAGCTGCCTAAGAGCGTCATCCCTTCTCGTAATGTCAGAGTAGCTTATGGCCGTTTCCAACGGGGATGCCATTTTGTCGTTTTCGAGAGGCGTTGGGTCATGCCTAGGAAATGGGACCCCAGGAAAGGTCCTTGTCTCCTGCTTTGGTAGGGATTTCTTTAACCAACTCATACGGAATTCGGACTCGTGGCTATCATTCCACCGGATGCGGACCGAATCTGTCGACGGATTGGCTTCCAAGCCTAATATCTGAGAGTCCTGGAATATTGAGCCTGGTGGGGCTCTCCGGCGTTGATGAGTGACAGGGTTGAAGCAGGCTGAACATCTGTACCGAACGGTGAATTAAGGAGCGTATTGGTACCTATCCCTATACAGGATTTGGTCAATGACATTTATAGTACCTGCAGTGATGCCGGAGCCAGACCCGATGAAATTCAATGGATTCGCAGTCGGACCCATCGGAGAGCTTAATGGATGATATGTGGGGATTCGAAAGATCTTTTGGACGCTCAGAAGTAATCCAGTCAATGGCGGCTGTATTGAATCGGCTACGCTGGAAGGGACTCAGGCTCGGTCCGTTCCAGCCAGGAGCTAGGGCGGAAATACCTGAGGAAGTCAATGAGCATGGCGTAAGGTCCGGCACTTACCGTTACTGCCATTAATTTAATTGAAGGACTAACACTTGATTCTGGGAAACATGCTGATGTAATTTTGATCCCTGGCAAGAGTAGCTATTCTGGAATCCCTGCAGCTAATAAAGTAATGTTGTGAGAAACTGTTAAATTGTGTCTCTGGATCTGGAATTCTCTTGATTACTTGTATTTAATATTGAACTTGTAATTTATTTCAGGCAATGATGAAAGTGAGTACAAAGTACAATGGAGAGTTCTTGTTAGAGGAGCAGGGGATTCCGGAGGATTAGGTCTTTATTATTACTTCTTTAAGGCTATGAGGGATTAAGGTATAGCGTCTGTCATTTCTAAACTTCAGCTCCTTTAGGTACATAGCATTTGAGTGGCGTGTTTCCAAGATTCAACCCAAAGATTCTATCAGCCCCTCTCCGCTGAAATATTGACCAAAATAAACATTTTTGGGAAAATTACAATATTCTTGCCTGTGGCCGTAAAGTATGGAAGTAAGGTACCGTCCTTACATTAGTGCTTGCTTACTTCTGTAGCTAATTTAGTAATTTGAACCGTGACCTGGATTAATTTTAGAAGCTTGATCACAACGTTACTACTAGGCCTTCTGCTCTTGAACCCCGATCAGATTTGACACAAATCAACACTACGTGTATATTTACAATGTGCTAAATATATTAAGATCATGGTGGATGAATTGTTTGCTAAATGATAACGAATTTTAAGAAATCGTTTATGGAAAAATGTTCCACAGCAGCCGCAGCAGTGACGTATTGACAATACAGTAGCATAAAGAGGTGCCGAGTGATCCGATATAATATGATGAATAACTAGAGACAGCTCTACGGATTATGAATCATTATTATCGACAGTAAAATACTCATCCTCGGCTAGTAGAGTAGCCTCCAACAGGTAGCGAGCGTCGTCAATTGTAATTAAATGTCAGTTATCGTTGTCAGTACGGCCTACTCCTACTATGGTTTACGCGGATTGACGCCATCTGGCACGCCTGCCATGGACAAAGTCAAGAGACCTTGAAATGTGTGGGAAAATACGATTGGGATAAAAAATTATAATCCCTTTACTTTTTTTGCCAAATTGTTGTTTATTGGTAGCCAAGAGATTTATTGGATTTAGTTTCTGGTCTCTGATTTATCAGTTCCTCCTTTAGTTAATTTTCCGTTTCTTGAACCACTCTTGTGAGCAGAGTTATTCAGAATGGGTGGCGAGGGTCCTGTCGGCGTAGAGAAGCTCTTCAATACCTCATGGTAAAAAATCATATTTTCATTTATTTCATATTTACCTGTTGAGTGTTTAGTTGACCTTGACACTGTAATGCTAATGCGTATGACTTCAGCAGTGCATTAACCTCAATGCTTTTAATATTGAAATCTATTATGTTACTTCAGGCTAAACCTAATGCCTAAAGGTTGGCTATGAATCTAAATCGGAATTTTCTCTGTTCTCACTCAGTCTAATTTCAATTTCTAATGTCTAATGTTTGATTGGTCAAAATTGTAAAAATCACGATGGAAGGCGTAGAAATGCATAGAAATTACGTAAATCCGGATTAAAATTTGCGGGAAATCAGAGTGGCAGCAAGTTTAGTTAATTTCGATTTTTAAGTAAACCAATAATGGATTTTGATTTCAATATGTATTGATTCTGATTGAATTCACCTGTCACCAAATTGACCAGTAAGTTGTCAGTATGGCCTTCTGTCCAATTTCTACCATTAGTATTTACAACAAACGTACTATATAATTCGGGGTTTGAATGTATTTAAACAAAATACCATATTTCCACGCATTTCCAGGTTTGACGAGAAAGGGAGCGAGATTCTCCAGCTTGGGCTCCTGATTATGTATGCTCCAGTCGGGCTCTGTCTCTTCCTTGTCCGGATCTTCATTCTCCTCCAATTCATACTCCTCCGTCTTGTTCTTCCAGATTCAAAAATTAAGCAGTAAGTGACCCCGTGTTGGATTGCAAATTGCGGACATGAAGCAATGATTAGAAGGAATTAAGTAGGTATTGTGTTGGGTTTTACATTTGGTTGGATTCGTTTAACAACATATTGGATTTTTATTGCAGGAAGGCATTGCGAATGATGAGCGTCACTCTAGGAGTGAGCATGTCGACTGAAGGGGAAATTACGACTCGGACTTTCGTATCAAATCATATTACGTGTCTCGACCATTTTGTCATCAGCCTAGTAACAAATTCACTTCTAGGTGTACGTAACACGTAACTGGCACCCAACTAAACATGTTTCACGTTCGCAGGATCGAATTGGATTTATAGCTGAAAATGGACATCTTTCTAATTGGCTCTCGTTGTAATTTACTGCTAAATTAGGAATTGGAAAGAAACACTGTTCACCCTGCACTCCTGGGCCCGCTCGGCATCATCGAAGGCGTGACGAAGGAAGACTTGGAAACGACGTCCGTGCTGTTCTTCCCCGAGAAAGAGACTACGAATGGGACAGGGGGGCTCCTTCAGTTCGATAATATGGAAGTCTTGGAGGGGGTCACTGTCCAGCCCATTGGCCTGAAAGTGAATCGGGTACTTCTGAACGTTAACTCAATAAACGGCACGCTTAATTCCGAGCTCTTTTACACTCTCTTCCTGCCGTATACCCATTACACTATCAGGTAAAGAATATAATTCGCAATGCGTAATGACACTATATACAGGATCATTAATGGTTACGTATTTGTAAAACACTTCCCCTTATCACAGACTTCTCACACCGGAAACCTGGGATCCCGTTCAAACTCAAAAGTCAATCGGAACGGCTCTAGACCTTCAGCCTACAAAGTTCAACGGAGCGGACAAAGCTGAGTTTATTAAGAAATCAAACTTTCGTCCTCCTTCCGTGGCTTCAATGGCCCGCCTGGTCCAACAACAGCTCCATCCCGTCATCCTCTCACCTGAAAGCGTCATTTCCGCTCTCCAAAGAACCGGAAGCGTGGCTGGGGCCGTTACGGAATTAAGGTGACTAAAATAAATAATTTAATTCCTTAGTCAAAGTTGATGAGCGAGGCCAGGGAAAGTATTAGTATGTGATTGATTCTGCAATCTCTATCTTAATTTACAGGAAATCAATTACTGAGCCTTCCTTCCGTAAAAATGCGTCTGACCGAATGATGAGTTTTCAGGAGCGGAAACGTATCATGATTCTAACAGCCCGGAAAAAATATTGTGAGCAGCATGGGCTCGAGTTCTAAGAATTTTGTACAGAGAAACACAAGGAAACTGAAACCCAAATTACTACTATACTTTAAAAGAATGAATGCGGAGGAAATGTAGGAGGTGCTCTCGTCAAATCGCTCCTCTCGGTTGATTAATACTAAAAATCTAATGTCATCACGTCATCTGACCTATTTGCTTAATTACATAGGCAACCTATAACACCTACGAAATTGATAGTTACAATAAAACTATTTTGTTCTTCCTTCTAAATAGTAGAGGAGAGAAGTGATAAATAAAGAGGATGTAACTAGTTGCTAGTTAGTTAGTGTGCAAAGGATCTGAAGCTCAATTTTGTATTGTATTTATAGTTCACTAATGTCCCCAAATATTTTTGTAAAGATTTCCGGCTCAAGTATAGTCCCGTACTTGAGGCTCAGGTAGTACTTGTCTTCGAAAAGTTGAGGGAAGAGGATCTCAAGGGCCGAGGGGTAGGTTGTTCGTTTAGTCGGAACTTTCTGGAGCAGAACGTAAGCGTCTCTCACGTTGGTCGGGGAGTCAGTGAGAGGATAAAATGTGCTCGAAGGAAGGATGCGGTCTGTCCTGGAGCCAAAAAATGTTAGGCGGGCCACGCGGAGTCGGGCCGGGTCCTCCTTGTGAACATACATTATTCCGATCGTCCGGGATGACAGGGTCCCCATTAGGAGGAGCATTGCACCTGTAAGTGAAGCAAGGTCATATAGGTCATCACTGTGTATGGTCAATGTTAGGAATCCGACATAATTCCTGTCACACCATATTAAGCAGTGGTAGACCTAAACCATAAACCTACACGCTAAGGCCGATCCTGCAAGAGCCACATAAGACACCCAGACGTCCGAGAGTCCCATGAAGGTTCCAACGAGAGACCAGGGCAGCAGCAGGAACACTGTGACCCCGGTCTGGTAGATCTTGACCCGCTGAATGGCCCTGGCAATCACGATGTGTTTGAACTTGTAAATCGGTGTCCAGTCGTCCAGGCTTCCAGGAATTCCGCCATCGCTAACAGCATCATCGCTTTTTGTGCTGGATTTAGTTTTTAAACAGCGACTCGTCCCAGCGTTCGTACTTCTAGTTCTAGCGCTGAAAGCTTTTGCCCCTATACCTATATGAGACTGACTAGCTGGAACCGGGTTACAAAAATATGTACCTACAGTTCGTACATGACTATATGTCCGAAACTGAAGTATCCTACAATTAATGGCTACAGGAAGTAGTAACCTGGACTTTGACATCGCATTGCTTAAAAAAATTAGTTTTAAGTTACTTATAAACTAATAGAACTTCTTATTGAAACTTTGAGTCTGGTTTAAAATCCCGGTCGCGGGAGTTGTTCTGGCTGAGAATCGGAGCATGTTGAGAGAGAAGGGAGAATCCGGAGGCTTTAAAAGTTGATGAGAATTGCAGTTCCTTGTTCCTTGCATTTTCGTCCGAAAAATCCCCGGGTATCAGGTGTGTTTAATGGCCAAATAGTACGTAGAATCCACACGGGAGGCTGACGTGTTCCAATCCTATTGTGGTACGAGGTCGAGACCGTAGACCCCAAACGTTCTTGAGCCGTCATTGAAAACTGCGGACTGCGGGCCTTTTACTACTACTACTACTACTACTGTACTACTATGTTTGCGCCTCGCATGTTCGAGGTCCATTAGTCTTACTTTGACAAATAAATTAAATTACTTTTCCCGTCTTATTCAAATTGAGATAAAGTGGGCGTAGGAAAGGATTTTATTACAGCTTGCGGGAGACTGCCTGGAAAGTCCGAGTGAAGACAAAAGAAAGTTCTTCTATAGGTTAAATGCTCAGGAAATGTTTGGGCCTTAAAGATCCGCCTAAAAGTAGCTCCCTGCCGAGTGTCCTTTCTACCATCGGAAATCGATTGACTCCCAGCATATTTACCTCGATTCTTCTGATTTAATGCAAATAATATTTCTAATTTCTTAAGCACACTGCTAAACAAACAACCTGTGCACAAATCACTTTCAGTAGACCTGGGATCCACCCGCATACAAGCATTTGGATAAGTCTCAAAATTTGCTCTAAGATCTAGCATCCTTCTATTCCAAATGCAAGAAAAGCAGGGCTTATAAATACAACACAAGCTTCGAGTAGGACGCTGACAACGTTCTGTCATATTTAACCGTCAATTGCTATCCCTGTGTATTCCTTATAGGTAAAGTTTTAGGTGTCTGGAATTTTAGGTGTCTTTAGCATGTGTCTCAGGATTCTGTGTCGCATGCTGAAATGCTGATATATATGTTCTACCAATCTTAACGAAATGAAAGATCTAGTTGACAAGCATTTTCTCAAACCTAACCTAGCCTGCCCACAACAGTTGGAACTAATACGATCTCTGTTGTCCTCAAAGTAGGTGCCCTTCTGAAGTGGAATGGGGCGGGATTTAGATGAGAGAATACTTAGAACTCGGCGGCCTGTGTCAGTGGACTCTAGTGTATTGTACTTCCCATGATAATGATTAATGAAAACACGGAAGACTCGGGCCCATTTATTGACCAATCAATCCCGGATGATAAGAGGTGGCCGGGATCGATTTCCTTCAGGACAACTCCAGATTCAAAGGGGAAAGTAGGTTCGAATGGGGAAAGGCTCCTGTAATTCCAGCCTCGGCTTGTTCCTGGCACCGGAAAACAAGAATGGGCCCAGAAGTTCTTTCATGTCCTGGCCTGGCTCCTGCCACTAGACGTCAAGTGAGAGCGGAGAAGGGATGGTGTCCTTAGAGACAGTCCACTGGATTTCCACAGTTAGAACAGGATAGGAATCCAATAGTTTATTCTCGGTACGGGATTTTGCCTATTTTCTATAAACAGCCTATAGATGAATTTTTCAAATTTAAACAGTAACGGAGGCATTAGGATCCAGCGGCTCCAGAGCCGACCGGCTGGCGTTGGGAGCGGAAGAGGGATCAATGGCCGGTTCCCCTTCTCATCCATTGACTCCCGGAACAACAACTATTCCGATAAAGGGGACCAGTCTTTGACCTCCGCCGGCCCACCCTCCCCTCGGGTCCCGGAAATCCAAATGATTAACAAGTTCTATGGGCTAGTTCCTAAGAAGTTTGTGATTAGTGAGCGGACCAGGCCCACCCCTCCGCCCCCGTTGATTCGAGTACGAAGGTAAGCATATAAAGCTAGAGAGCCAGTGTTGACTGTTGCTACAAATGCTACAAACGACGATCGAAGCTTATATTCATAACGAATGAGCTTACATTAATCAAGTCTTCCTCACAAAAGTTTGTCACCAATTAGAGCAGATTTCCTCACCAAGGGTTTTGAAATATTTCAAAATAAGACCATTTTAATCCCGTTTATTGGAAAATAAATAACCCTTCGCTCATAATACGTTTCAAATGATTGGTGAGTAATTTACTGTAATTGGTGAGGAAATTTGAATTAATTTGTGACAGATTTCGAATTAATTGGTGATAGTTCAAAGGGCAGCCTTTTGAAAATTACTCACTTCCTTTCAAAGGCTAAATACTACATAATATTCCGAATGCAAACAAGTTTTGACCCATTTGATTTCCAGCTCAACGCGGCCCAAAAGTACGAAAACGGCCCGCTCATCCCCACTCCGCACGCTTGAGACGGAAGTTGAACGGCTCCGGCGGCATAGCAGCGTTGACGATACGTGCCGGCTTGAAGACCCCTCAGTCCCTGTCCCCCTCGTCACCCGCCCAATCTCCTTCCAGCGTAACTACGGTCGGAAGAAAGTGGAGGGCCTGTCCAAGGGAGAGGCGGAACCTGGTGGAGCTCCAGGGATCCCCGCCCTCGTCAACCAGCGCGTCATCCGGATTGACCTCAACCACATGCGATGGGAGGAGGAGACTGTGGGAGGGGAGGAGGTCGAGGGTCAGCCCGAGCCTCGACGGAAGTCGGGCGGCCTTCGGAAGACCATTAGCTTCGATGAGACCGCCTTCAAATGCGGTGATGAGGAGATCTGCAAGGGATCCCTGATTATGGCTAAGGAACGCCCAATCACAGCCAAGGAGCGCCCTACAACGGCCCGGAATCCAGAACCCCCGATCACGCCGTGGACGACCGGCAAGACTACGGCCGAACGGCGGGCCAAGCTTACAAAGTCTTTTTCCATTCATCCATCCTTCACGGACGGGAGCCCTGGGAGCTCCGTTGACCTCTCATCCCTGTCCCTGACGTCGTCAGAAGGCTGTAGCTATCCTGAAAGCATGACACGGACCGGGAGGAAGAGCCTCCACGTGGAGCCTCTGCCCGAAGTGGACACCTTGATATCCAAGACTCAGGCTTCTTCAACCTTTCCAGCTCCAGCGCCAAAGGTGGAGGTCCGGTACACAGCGCCAATCCCAACACCGGCGCCTGTACCGGAGAAAGAAGCCGAAGTAGCTGTAGTTCCTAAAGCCAAAGCCGAGAGCGCCACCGAGAAGCGGCGCCTCTTCAAGAAGTCCGTATCCCTTCCTGCGGAGCACGAGGTGAAGGGCGGAAGTACGGCCAAGAAGGGGACGGGGTTGAGAAATAGCCTGAGCCGACAGAACAGTGCGGCTGTGACCAAGTACGAAGTTAATAGGCTGACAAGGGTGACAGGGAAGGCTGTCACAAATCATAGTCAGTCTGGTGGGAGCCACAAAGGGAAAGGGCCGGCCCGGGTCCCTGTAATCAAGAAAACACTCGTGGAGCTTCCACGGCTCCGGCCCAAAACCGCTCCGGCCAATAATCAGAAAAATCCTACAGAGGCCGAACGACGGCGGCAGCCAATGAAAGCGTAAGTAGGAAACAAATTGAGTTTTGTAATCAAAGTGGGTCGGGTCGTTTTCCCAATTTGTTCCTGGTCCCGTGGGATTTATTCCCGAAGGCCTAAGCTTTTGGTAGCGTAATAAATGGTAAACTTTGATCCTGGAAGGATATAGAGTACATAGTTATGCGTGATAGCCGGGCTAGAGGTTTACAATAGTAGTACCTACCTTGAAAGATTTCTGTTTTTAAAAATTTTTTCAATACGCTAGATGTCCATATTTAATAATTTAGATGGTCTTAGACGGGTAGAATTTTTAGCCTAGCTCAAAGATATTGATTGTAGTACCTAAATTAGAACATCAATTTGTCAGAAGAGCAACAGCGTTCTGACAGGTATGTTGCATTATATCTCATATCTTGCTAATGCTAAAAACCGAAAGAAACACAACAACGCCAGCACGGGTACGTTGTTCTTACGACACCTCCGTAACACTTATTGCTGAACACAGCAACGATCTTAAATCATTCCACGGCACTAAGCAGAATTTTGCCATTTTAGTGCGCCTAACTACGGTATGCCCATTGCCCATGTCATGCCAACGGCGGGTACTCTGCCTATCATATAGTAGCCATAATGGCGGTTAAAGTTGCAAGAGCAGACCCCGACTTTCCCACATTATCAATTCCGCTCTTTCCAATTTATGCTATAGCCGTGCTCTCAGACCTTTGAAGCTTCAGACAGACTGAAAGCCTTATTTGCGAAAAATGGGATGACAGGCTAGAATTTAAGCTGCGGATATACTCTGTCAATTCCCTTTAATGACTTGTAGGAAAGCCCGGGAAACCCTGTCCCCATGACCTTCAGGCCTGGAATTAAAAGGCACTTAAAATTCATATTTGAGTCAATCTGGTCCTTTCTTTTGTTCTCCCGGGGTCCCGGGCACAATGAGGCCTTGTAAATGATAGTTCCGCACGTCAATCCATAAAGAGAAGAAAAGGCCGTCTTAATTTCCATCCAGGTTGACACGTCCAATTTGTTTTCCTTCGCAGAAGGTCACACGTTAGTCCAGGCCCGAGCCCGTCGGCCTCCGGGTCCCAGTCCCAATCCAGACTTCCCCACAAGCCTGCTGCCGCGGCCTCGGCAATGGAGAAACGTCTCAATGTGAAGCAGGCCGCTTCAGAAGAGCCTGATGAAGGGCCGCCCAGCCCGCCGCCTCAGCCCAGGGCACTGCCCCGCCGAAGCTTCTCGCTGGACGAGGGCTCCCTTCTAACTTATTCCACGACGGCGGCCAGCCGGTCGGACTCCATTGAGAACTCAATACAAAATTCGAGGAAGAGGGAGGAGTGTCTTCGGATCTACGAGAAAATGAATCAGGGGGGCTGCTCCGTGAGGCTCCAGACTATTTTCAGGTCAGCAGGCTTCTTGTTTCCATCTGGGACATGGAAAGTATTTCAAATGTATGAATTAACCCTGCCCCCTGTATTCATTTGATTTAATATAGGGGCATGATGACCCCGTCCGAGTACCGAATGTTCATTACGGAAGCTGAGAAGGCGGCTGCCCTGGCCGAGGCCGAGCTGGCGGCCGAGAAGGAAAACGAGGAGGCTGGAACTGGAGCCCGGCCTCAAATTGAGCCGCTTGGGCCTGTCGAGGAGAGTGTCAATGTTACTTAAATGGTCGACGGTGCCGGCACCGCGGCTTAGGATTACTATAGGGAATCTAACTATTGAAATGGCAGCTGGAAGGACGCTGGGCGTCGTTGTATTAACAGACTCATCTAACTCCAAATCCAAATGTATTGTTATATGTACCTATGTATATACGTACCACAGCGTAACCTGAAATAAAAGTCAACCGCAAATATGACGTTACCAACTTGAAATGCGACGGGTCAAGGTTCACATCCAATCTCATCCGATCCGAACAGTACTGCAAATGCAAATACAAACCTTTGAAAGTTTGACCATGACTCCAATAACAGTTTCAGGGCGATGGAAACTTGCCGGATGCCGGATAATCTGCGATGGATTTCTGGAAATTACATATAGGTCCATTATGCGATATGCTGAAAGGTCAAGCCCCAGGCCATTGATTGTATCAGGATGTAAATAGCGGGAAACTCTCACAGTGTTTTGAATCTGATGCCCGGGCTTCAATTTGTAACGGAACCAGTTTTTTTAGTTTTTAGGTTTTAGCTGTTTTAGCCAAAATTCTGATTCATCAACTCCATTTTCTTAACAATTATTCACATTTCACCAAGCTTTAAGATTAAATTGGACTTGTATTTTGTAAGTCGGACATTTTTTTTCTACCCACACAAATAGGTTATACCAGTTATACCTACTCCAGAAACCAAAAAGTCTATAACCTGTTATCTCTTCTTAGCCAGGACCGAACATTGGCGGAGGAAAGAGCGGGCCCAGTGAGAGGGAAACGAGGAGCGGGTTCTACTTTTGTATTACGGGCTCTAAGCTGTCTTTGTTGCGTGGTTCGCTTTCATTGTATTCTGCTCGTATAAGTTGTGACATAGATTAGTGTGTGA
>JAQFZY010000617.1:0-24055 GCA_034696285.1 Hypogastrura burkilli | reverse complement strand
AAACTGAACCAGCCTGGATAGTTAGGATTTTCGTTGTACGACCTTAGCTTCTAGCCAAAGTAAGGTGGAACGTTACAAATGGAGTTCAGTTGGCCTGCCTGACCTGACAGGTAACAGTGGGCCGGGATGAAGTGTCTCTGTCTCTATTCATTCTCTCCATATATGGCGGGTAGGGCAGTTAGATACTCCAGCATGCACGTGGAGATTTTCCTGGAGAATTCCATTCCATTCCTTATTGCCCTTGACTCGCGTGTCTTGGTGGTGTGCCTTACAGAATGCCTAATAAAAAGAAACTCCGGCCCCACACCTAATCCTTTCATATTCCAGTAAGAAGAGGAAGATGATGGGATGAATTTCTAAGTAGAGGCTTGGCTGGCAGGTTCCAGGTATTTCATATCTTTGGATTCTTATAAGGAGAGTGAAAGCAGGGAAGTCCCTTTGATACGGCTTCCTGTACTACATAGATACACCGTACACCGTGTTAAGATAGGATAGGAGGGTGCCTTAACGACTACGAAGTAGGAGTCAAAGTCTTTGTCCGAAGGCAGGCTCAAAAGACGAACAGGGAGCTGGTGTTTTGCAACTATGTCTAATGTTATGTGATCATCATATTCATAATACATTCTCTTATCTCGTAGCGTACTTATTGTACGGAAAATGAGATGGAAGGCGTATGCCTGTTGGCACTTTGCTTATCGCGTGCCTGCACTATTAGGATAAACTATACCTAAATTGAGTAGAGGCAACTTGGCAAAATCCGCTCCATTTTCTCTTTTTCTGGCAAGTATGGCAATGGCAGAAGAAACCTGGCAAATGGACCTGCAATGGATAACCGAATTAATACTTTTCTTCTTCACTTTGTGTAAGAAAGTAGTAAAATGGTCAGGGAAAAAAGTGCTGATCTAAATATTAAAATTCTTTGCTCAAAATCACTTCGACTATGCTGTCAGCAACCTGAATGATTCAATCCAAGAATATATATTTAATAGCGTCGAGTAGCTAATCTGTACTATAAACTGTATGTATGTATATGTTTAACTGCACTGGGTTTTAAGTTGAAAATAGAATGGTTGACTACAGTTAAAAGTTGAGATTTTGGTTCAATCATGGTTCTGAGCCTGGGACCTCACTCGACGTCTGAGCCTTCTAGTGTGAGTAAACTGAATCTACGGGCGTGGAATAAACTCTGGCAAAATCCTGCACTTTCTCCATCACAGAGTGCAGGGAGTCACTCTACAATACTTTTGCTGCAATGCTGAATCTGAACCTACGGTAGGTTACGTTGACTCTGTTGCATGTACCTCCGTTATATTTGGGAATCTACGTTACCTTAATCATAATAAGAATTATGCATTCGGTGAATTAGTTATGAGTGTCATCATTGTCACTTCCAAATAATTCAACCTCAACGACTTCATGAACTCATTAATCTGAGCTGCCAGCCTCAATCTAAGAATACAGCGCTCTCTTTTCTCATCCCTGAAATAAAAATATATATCCCGTAAATAACTGAAATTGCTATAGTTGTGTATTCACAGTAATAGAATTTATTTTAGCGTGAACCGGAGGTCCCAAGATTCCATGGACGAGCATAGGTCCTCGTAATTCAGTAGTAAATTGTCAAATACTAATCCTATAAATTACAATAGGATGAGAATTGTCTCGTTACAAAAGCACTAAATAAGTGAAAGCTATTTACTACAAGATGCCCCAATGTCAAATACACGAAATCGGATCCGGGTCCAGACTCTATCCCCCCCTCTGCAGGCCCAATTAGCTAATTCTGTCAGTGTCCATTTAACAACGATTTATTGTTCACTCCAGATGCCTTGATATTTTGGGAAGACCGGGCTCCCTGGATTTAGTATATGTATTTCCGAGGCCCGACGCCAAAAGGCAAAACCATTACTTTGCTTTTTGGCACTTGTACCACGCCTAGAACAACACCGCTGTCATCCTTGTTATTTCTTATGATGAGCATTTCGTTACATCATGGACCCATGGCCCTCGTATATATTTAGTTAGTTCTGGGCGCATCTCACACAACATACAAATGTATCTTCTATACTATCTTCCCAACGTACTGCTAACAAAATAGTGAACTCATCCCAGGTCTGATGCACTAGCAAGGAACTACATACTATATTTCCCTCTTCCTACAGTCCCAATATATATTGTAAAGTCTTCTTGGGCTCTTGAGCATTCTTCCCATGTTCCAACATTCGTATAATTATAAAAAGTTGGAAGATCCACAGGCCTGTGGTGTGCCAGTAGGTCTCCTTTCCTGGGCTGGGTCCAGTTGTAATTCAGGAACACATTGCTAACCTTGGGCCAGACCTACAAGCTACATACAAAGGCGACAAACACAAATACCAAACAAAATCCTACTTCCCGGAGCCGAGTTCCTCCTAATTCAGGTAATCTGTTTTATTTTGGCTAATTAGGAGTTCCTAAACTAAATTACAGGCTATAGCCATGCCTACATTCGTATATTTTCGAAGGCTATTTTTGTAAGAACAGCAGTTTGAGGAAAAACATGAAGTTCTAAATTGGTTAAGCTGTAAATTAATCCGAATGAATTACATGATTTATGTGCCGGGAGTGTATTCCTATTACTGTTCCCCCAAACTGGCAGCGTTTAATTAATTAATCAGGTCAATTTGTTGATACAGGTCGGTTTCCAATGCGAATAATGTGAGTTGTGAAAATTTGTAATTTGCCGGAAGCCAGAATATTATTCTTTTGTGGAGACCAATTTATTCAAAATCTCTCACCTAATTAGAGCAGATTTCCTCACCAAGGTTTTGAAATATTTCAAATAAGAGAATTTTAATTCCGTTAATTATTGTAAAATAAGGAGTATTTTGCTCATATGGCATACAGTTTAGAAGTAGTAGTTTATTTCCGTCTTTTTCGAGCTTTCGCCCATGGGACGATACAGTTTAGAACAAATTCCCATAAGATTAAAATTTTTTTACTGCGTCCAACTCCAACATGATTAGCCAAGACAATATACTGTGAATGTGAACTGCCCAACTCCGGATTTTCGCATAGAATATTTAACCTTGTGTTATTACTTTTACTTACCTACGCATATTAGGAGTTCAAGGGATTTGAGTAGAATACTAATTAGGGCCTAGATGCAAATAAGGCGTTTGCTGATGATAAAGAAGCGCTCAAATGAGAAAGTGTATTTAATCCCTTGTTCATATTGGTATGCACGAAATTCGTCATACTTATCTCGTCTGTTCCGTACGTAGTAGTACGTAATGGAAATACCCATTCATAGCCCTGCTAACGTGCTAAACAATAATTAGTACGGTTTCCGCGTTGAAGGCCATTACTTAACAATAGAATTAGCAATACTAAAATACAACGCAGTTTCTGACACTAATTTTATACAAACTATTAGTCTCTACGTTGTGCATTACGCGCTATAACTTTTTGACCATTCTTGGAAATTACAAAGTACAAGCACATACCTGATTTGTAATTCTAAGCTTGACCATAATCTCTCAATATTAGCGCCGAAAAAAAATAAATTACATGTAGTTAAGTGATAACTTACAATTAATAACGTTACGAAGGTGTGTAAGGGGAACATCCAGTGTAACGTTTTGGTATATACGGATAAGCTGAATTAAATTTGAGTGGATACGCTGCCTTAATTTGGGTAAGGTTAGGTTACATGTGATTAGGTTAGGTCAGGTTACGTTAGGTAGGTTGAGTAAAAATCTAATATTATTTAAACGATGGATTTCAATTCAATTCCAGCATAAATATAAATTACTATCCTAATGTCGTCTCTAATTTAGCAGGATGTTCCTTCGATTCACACTTCTGGCCCTGAGCCTTGTATTGATTGGAGCCGGGGTTACGAGCGGTATCAATACGGACTTGAAGAACTACGAGCGGCTCCAATGCAACCGCACAGCCTGGACTGAAGTATGGGAGCCGTTCCTGCTGACCAACGGAGCCGCCCAAACGAATCGTTCTAATACGGAGCTCGATGCAGCCTACCAGGCGGCCCTCAAGGCGGTCCAGGCCTGGAAGAGCAAGAATCTGGACTCCCTTCATTCCGTCTGTGACATGCAGCAGTTTCTGGAGTGTGATGAGAACAACAGGTGCGTCTGTGGGCGTGGGAGCGTGCCCTATGCCTTCGAGCAGAAGGAAGGATCAACGATCTGTCTCGCGAAGCTGGGGTCCATCTGTGACAAGGCTGACGGGAAATGTGTGGATGGGGTTGAATGCATTAATAGTAAGGAATTTAGAAAAATTTAATCATTTTAAATAATTTAAAAATTTGCTATAAATGTTTTAATCCTGATTCAAGATTACTGTGGCGGCGCCGAAGGATTCGCCGAGGAAAGCAGGAAGGCCAAAATTGGTGAATACTCGGATTCCGGAGCTATCCTCTCCTCCTCAGCCGCAATTTTGCTAACTATTGTCACAGTGATGCATTTTATTCAGTAGCGTTAGTTCGGATTCCGGTTAGTCCAGAACGCAGCTAACTACAACATTACATGGACACGGTCAATCTCACAGAAGCTTCAGTTTTAATTTTCAATTCGGCATTGCTACATGTGTTAATTTTGAATGATTAATTTAGCAGTGGCTTGTATTTCAGGAATATTTAAACGATCACCAATTAATTCAAATCTCTCACCAATTAGAGCGAATTTCCTTACCAAGGTTAATAAATAATATTTTGCTCATAAAATATGTTTCAAATGATTGGAGAGTAATTTGCTGTATTTGGTGAGGAAATCTGTTTTAATTGGTGAGAGATTTTGAATTAATTGCTGATCCTTAAATGGCAGCCCTTGTATTTAATGCTGTCCAAAAAGTATATATTTTTATCCCCCAAAAATATGAAAAGCAAGGTGTTAGCCAAACAATATGGTATATAAGTCGGGAGTGAATCTTGCATAAGCAGGCTAAAATATTCGTTTAAAAAAACTGCTGTATCTTTCGTCATTTAAATTAATCGTTTTGGGCCAAAGTATATATTTTCGGGCAGCACTAATATTAAGACTTTAATAGTTGGCCAGCGCTTACCCATTTATTCGGATTTGTAATAGGCAACTTATCCCCTAGCGTAGTTGAGCAATTTAAAACTCAAAACCTACCATTTTAAGCGGTTTGGATTATTAAAACTCGTAAATTGTATTTTTAGATATACCTGAATGTACGCATACTACTTGCACAAACTATATAATTAAAAACTACTGAAGTGCCCGGGGTTTTAGTTTAAAATTAATGTGACCGCTTACAGCTTTTAACCACAACGTCAGAGAGGTCCTAACAAACTATTAAGTAATCGTAATCTGGATAAATTCTTTCTTTTCAGAGTAGCCATCAGGCGTGAAAGCGCTAAAGGTGAACTCTGTGCCATACCTCATGACGTATTAGACTAGGTATGCATAATGGTGGGCCTAAGAAAGCTCTTAAAAGCGCTCCTTCCTCTGTCTGTATGAATAGTGAAAGTCTAGTCTGAACGTGGACGGAATCTATTGAAACTTCAGGCCCAGGTAGCCCCGTCAACTCCTACCAAGAATACTAAAATGGCCAACACCTCACATTGGTTCTCCTGTATATCTAAGAATTTCTTTATGCAAACACTCAAAGGACCTCCAGTCGAGGCATTTATACTTTACTGTAGACCATTACGTTCAATACGTCAAATTCCGAATGAATGCACTAGGGCCAAACCCAGAATTTAAATCGAACCAACAAAGGGCCCTGGAACTGACAACTAAAAAAGTCACTCCACCTGCTTGGAGGAAATCTAGTGTAGGTACTGGTATAAAACTGTTAGCTAAATATAACAGCATTTCGGATCTACTTTTATGTATATACTGTACTAAGTAATTTTATCAGGAAAAAATGTACGTATGTATCCCAAAATTGGCACAGGCTTATACGACTTCAATTAAATGATCGACACAAAATGGCAAAATACGAAGTAGCGAGAATTATCCGAAAAATGTTAATATGTTAATTTTGAGTTACTTGCCTATATAGTGTTTTGGACACGGAACAGAATATGTGAAAATGAAAATCAAAATAATACAATGTGCCATAAGAAAAATTGACAAAACTCAATAAGGTAGTCCGTTCTATTATTAAGTCTTCAATAATTGCAAGTTTAGCTGCCAATATTTATTTTCGCGCGAGGTACAATAGGTACCTATGTACATCAATGATTCAATTGTAAAGATTGTTAGCTTCTTCCTCGTACACGGCCACAGCAATCTTGGAATCCGCCGTCCCGTAGTACAGGTACATGCTCCCCTTGTAGCTTACAAGTCCCTCAAGGAACACGACGTTCCCGACCTGCCCAATTATTTCGTAGTCCTTGTCCGGCTTCATAAAGCAGGTCTCTGAGCGCTCGAGAACCTTCCATGGCTCCGCCGCGTCTAGCAAAATCTGTCCAGCCGAATAAGTCCCTACCGGGAGGTCCGGATCCCCGCCGTTCTCAGGGTCAAGGTTCATGCTGTTGTAAATGAGTAGAATGGTCCCGTCGGGTGACCAAATCCCCTGAGGACCCGGCTCCACAAGCCTCGAGTCAAACATGCCGAGTCTGGGGCCAAAGGCGGCGGTCAGATTATACGGCCCTTCCCCTCCGCCCGTGACCGGGACCCAGGTCACAAGGTCCTCCGACCACGCCACGTAAATGCTCGTGTCTCCCCAGTACATCCAGTACTTCCCGTCCAGCCGGACGGCCAGGAACCGATCCCCCTCCCTCCGGGTCACGATGGAACCTGACTTGGACCAGAGGTCAACGTACTGGCCCCCTCCGAAGATCGGCCCGTACTTCTCCCAGCTGAAGAGGTCCGGGCTTGAGGCAACCATGAGCCTCGCCACCGTACCGTCGTAGGCCGTGTAGGTCATGAAGTAGGTCCCGTCCTCGGTCTCAACGATCCTTGGGTCCTCACAGCCCCCTTCCCACTCGTAATGGACCCAGCTGTCGTTGGCGGGGTAGAAGATCGGCGTGGTCCGTCGCTCGAAATGAAGGCCGTCGGAACTGAGGGCAAGGCCCACGCGGGACGTGCCCGCAAACATCCCTTCAAAGTCTTCGGCCCGGTAGAGGAGGTGGACCTGGTCGTCCTTGACGATGGCCGTGGGATTAAAGACGTCCTTGGCCTCCCAGGCCACGAGATGTTGCTGGAGGGGGCAGAAGAAGAGGGTCTCGTTGAGGGGCCCAAGGATAGGGTTGACCTCGTCCGTCTTCACGAAGGGACCCAGTTCCCAGGCTGCCCTCCCCTTCGAAGTCTGCACTATATAAAACGAAGAAAAATTGAAGCATAAGGGTCAAAATGTCAACTTAAGAATATCTTACTTTAATACCTATTTGTCATTTTCTTGTATGCCAGCCAAAGCTTAGAACATAAGGCACTTAACATGGATCACTAATCTCTACGTAACGTGAGTACAAAATAAGTTTACCCGTAATCCCTCCATTTACGAGTACTAGGAGCAGGCTGAGTATTACAAATCCTGTATTAAGCCTCGTATCCATCTTCCTTCGAAATTCGATTCCCAGCCTATGTAACTGTAGCTACTTAGGAGTACAGCTTACTCACGACTATGATTCAAACTTTCAATTTAGGTTGGGTTACCTACTCCAGATTTTCACTTTCCAAAGTGTTTGCGTACATTACAGATTACATTCATATCTAACACTTGATAAGGATGGAATGTAATCAGATACCTGCAATATAATATATGGAATATAAAAGGTTGCTTTGAAAGGTGTAGCCCACAAGGGCAGGTGCCGTAGCTGCAGACATAACATAACGATTAGCTGATTCAATACTTTCCAATGTCATAACTTAAATATAAATTCTTCATATCTACCCCAATATGCGTAGATGACAAGGGCGGTGAACGGCGGTACACTTAAAAATTACAACGTATGACGTATAAAGGGAGCTTTAGATAACAAGCTCCTGCCTGCCTGCTTTCCTGCTCAAATGGCTTCCAAATCATGGGCTTGGGATCGGAAGCCTTCTCTATTCCCCAAATTGAGCCCCCACACTTCCGTTCCGTAACTTTTGAAGGTGGAATAATGGGCTCTGCTCCAAAGTTCCGCTAAACATGCCTCGTGTAACCTGAGACTGTCCCAGTTTGTTTTGAGGAATTGAAAAGGTGGCCTATTATGGAGAATGGAGAGCGGACTGGACTCCTAGACAAATACGAAGACGAGTTCAAGTCTCCTTCATGTGGGCCTACTTAGTTTCTCAGCCTTCGGACTCAGACATATACATATGCCGGGGCTCTTTGCCTCTCTTTCCGACCCTTGTTTTCCTTATAACTCTCCTATTTTCATGATCACTGGCTACCTTCAAAGGGAAAGTTGGGTACTTCCTGCTGAGTAAGCTAAGGGCCCGTCCCCGAGGAGAAGAAAGGGAAATTCACGCTTTGCTCCCAGCCGATCAATCAAATCAAGTTATTTCGGCCGAGAAGGCGTCCGCTATGCCACTCAGTATTCGGGTGGGAACCCCGTTCTGAAAGTATATTTGTGTCAACGGGAGTGCAGGATCAATGAATTTCAGGGACGATTGTGTAAATAACCAATGAGTTTCGGCTAGCATTCTCCAGGTAGCTGTACATTTTACACAATTTCCGGAGTCTGAGTATTTTTTTGAGAATCAATATATGTACTACTGTATGAGCCATGAGCATTTTATGCGATTTCTAAAATATGAAATATTATTATGGACTTCTACAAAACCGTACCGACGAATTATTTACAGTAGCACGGGACCCAATTCCCTCACCCTTGAGCACCCGCGGAAGCTATCCATTATACTTGTCCAAACAAAGGGCTGGATCTCTTTTTGATTGAGGTCCTCCTTCCGTTCCAATTTTGAGACCTATCTGTAATCTTACAAGTATGCAGAGTCCTTGAATGCTAAGGAGCGGAGCCCACTTCTCCTGACTTACGGCATCTTTATCTAGGCCGCCTCAGATGATTAATATTGCTTTGAACTTTTCCGTAATGAAATGAAGGATTTGGGGAAGGAGAAAGGAATGGCTTGGAGGCAGACAAGGAGCCTCGATCCGCTTACTTAACCTCACTCTCTCTTATGAAATGAAAACTTGAGAAAGCTTATGCTTCCTAAAATATGAGTCGGAGAATGGTGTTAGAGCTTAGAGCACCCAGATAAGGCCTTTTGTGGTTCCCCTAAAAAACTTTCATTTTGTTTCCCGTGAATGATGTGATTAGAAACTATGAGAGCTTCGAGTCGGCACATTCTTGTGGAGAGCAGGGCCTGCAGAAGGAATGAAATAAATCCTTCTTGAATTGGATTAAACTTGGCCTCGGCCTTTCTCTGCTTTCTCTAGTCGCTAAATATACGAAGATCTTATGGAATCAGACTCGAGAGCCGGATTAAGGCCCTCATCAATCACAATCTTCTCATAAGTCTTACATCACATCTGGTTTCAAATAATACATTCTAACATGGTATTGAGGAGGTTCTGCCGTATCTGTCACAAATTGAACACAAATTGGAAGAATACAGGTCGCTCAAGTATCAGATTATTCATCCGCTAAATGTATTTCTGCTCCTCCTCTTACGTCTGAAAGATCATCATATTTAATGTGATTGATAATTAGATAGCCGAATAAATGCAAATACAAATACCGGGAAAAAGTCAAAGACTTAATTCAGTTTAACTAGGGTTAGATTAGCTTATATTAAGCCTCATTAAATTATAACTTGAGAAAGAATTAAGTTAGGCTCAGTTAAGTTGAAATTAAGCTATAGTAAGGAGATTAGCAAGTCTGAAACTAACTTTCATTTGTAACATTTCCCAACAGAACTTAGTAAAAGACTTACGTGTCATTCGGAGAAATGAAATATAGAATTAAATAAAAACTTGTACTAATATTCAAGGTAGGGTAGTTCTGGTTCTGGAAGTTTAGATTTCAGATTCGAAACCAATCTACGTGTTGTTCGTTACTTGTTACTTAGTCCCGCTACTCTCCATTACTTCCTCCGAATTACGGCTTCCGCACATACAAATGGCCTAATTTGATATCTTCCCAACGCTGGGCCTCCTTGGAATATAAAGTGGCGTAATAATGGAGGATTAGTATTAGGAGGCCCTTCCGGCTACTCCAATAATAAAAGTCCATAAATCTAGACAAGGCAGAATCTGGGTTCTATGTTTTATTTTGAATTATAAGTGGGCTTGAGGGTATGTATGGTAGGACTCATAATAGTGTAAGTTTGTATAGGGGCCTATTGCTTTTCTTCTTACTGTAAGACTCCTCCAGGCTCCAGGTCCTTACCCGCATTGTTCCCTATAGATCCATACAGTGTATATGCATAGAGAGCCGGGATATCTTATATACATAGTTAAAAGAAGCAGGAGTGGTTATATTACAATTTAAGTTTTCTCTAGCAAAAATAGAGGCGCGGGCTTCCTTTCCTTAAAATAGAGTGCCGAAGGGGGGGAATAATTTTGTCTGCGTCGAGATATTCGGGGAAAGTTCCTGTAGACTAAAGAAACAGAGGCAGGTACGCCCGTCTGTGCACCGCACCGGTTGGAAAAAAGGAGAAACTATGCAAGACATAAGGTGAAGGGCGCTCGAGTTAAGGGACTGGCTCAGAATCCTGAATTCTACAAGGGAATCTTGATGCTAAATTCCTTTGGGGCGAGTTAATGGTGAGGTCCTACGGAGAAAGGTGGTTCTGAAATTCTATGGAGAAAGTCAAGGGCAAATTCATACGGCGAAGTGGTAGTAGGAACTGAAATGGGCATAAAAGAATCCGCATAAGCTAAAGGGATGAATTCATAAGTTATTACATTTTTTGAGGTGAATTCATAAGTTATTACATTTTTTGAGGTGAATTCATAAGTTATTACATTTTTTGTGGTGAAATTATAAGTTAAGTTATAGGGGTGAATTCATAAGTTTTTAAGTTATAGGGATGAATTCATAAGTTATTAAGTTATAGGGGTAAACACTTAAGTTATTAAGTTGTAGGGGTGAATTCATAAGTTAATAAGCTATAGGGGTGAATTCATAAGTTACTAAATTATAGGGGTGAATTCATAAGTTAAGTTATAGGGGAGAATTCATAAGTTATTAAGTTATAGGGGTGAATTCATAAGTTATTACACACAGATATATTTCATAGTGGTGAACTCATGGAGAAATAGTTCATAGTGCTGAAATCATAGCAGCAACCATGGAAATAATATCTTAGCGCCTGTGAAATGGTGACGATGGTCAAATGCTATTTCAATGTTGTAGTTAAATCTAATAACTAATCTAAATAATGTCGAAATTCGTGCAAGAGAACCTAATAACAAAATTTTTAGCAAGGTATATCTTCATTCTGGCGAAATTCTAGCAATATTATGAGAATCCCTTGTTGAAAGTCAAGAAATGTAGAATACATTTTGCTGAAATTTCATGCGGCAATATTCCATAGATACTCGGACGACACAATATTCTTAGGAGAGCTTGAGCTTAAAATCCCGTATTGTACCTATAGTATGTACCTACATAATTCAGTTTGGTTAAACCATCGCCAGGAGCCAGTGGGAATCCAATGTAAAAGATAATGCTTTCTCCCTTTTCTCCCTAGCTCTATTTTAGAATTGAGGCGGGGGTTCCTTTAGCCCGTAGGCCCTCCTCTCCTCATGCATAGGTATGCTTAAAATCGGGACATTTCCCTCTGAATTCAGAAATAGGCAGGAATGGAGCTGAGTGCCAGGCACATAATGTCCTTGTTCAGAGAATTCCCGTGGATGAAACGGGACAGAGGACTCGACTGGGCCTAATGGGAACGGGAAAAGTTTCAATAGGAGGGAACGTCAGAGTCGATTCGGAGGTTCGGAAATCCGTACTTTCCCCAATACTCATCGTCCTACTACTAGGAAGGTCTGAATGAATATTTAGAAAAGTGCTCCCCACCTCTCTCGAGTCATGTTCACATTATTACTTCTGGAGGGCATTATGCCGGAGCCCGTTCCTCCCTTATTCACTTCATTGTCCTTTTAGACTTACTCACAGTTCAATTGAGGACCTTCCCGTTCCGGAGCCGGTTAGTCCATGTGAGCTGCTCAAGAGAATGGATCCATTTCCATGAATTTCCCTTCAGCTCTCACACTCCGATATTCCTAAGCCTATCTGTGCTCTGATCTGAATGTGGAAATTGGAGGCAAAATTTGGGAAGGGAACCGTGAAAGATTATAATGCATAGGCTAATTTATTTACGGACGCCTTCAATATGGTACACTGGATCCATTTGGAACCTGCGATTAATACGAGAACAAGATGACATATATTATTCTTTAAGAAGACTTTATGTAATCATTAAATAAAAATACAGCTCTAAAAAAATAGTTTCGTGTATGTATGTACTACAGTCACACCTCACACCTCGTACAGAATTGACCTCAAGCCTTTCATACGCCCTCTGACTTGCAGCCGGAACCTCTGCCCCCATTATACCTAACAGATGTTGATTTATGAAATTTCATATTGACCATACTGCACCCGGGTCAGTTTGGACTAGCACCGCAGTGAATCAATAAAATCCCTTCGAAGCTGGGTTAACTTTTCAAAAGCTCCGAAAAAGTAGGATTTTACAGTACAGCATCCGAAAGCCCTTGGTGACATGTGGTTTAAAATTTAAATTCATCTAGCATAATGTAGTGCTAAGTCTTGCAATTATTAGGTGCTTTATTTAAACAGAGTTCAATCGAAAATTTTGTTTTAGGCTGAAGTATATATTTGTTGGTGAGTACTAATAGGACAGCATTTAGAATAATACTTGGAAATATAGGATTTCCGTAGACTCAACAACTACCGAACTTAACATATAAGGCGCAAATCCTTTGGGTCCAAATGTGAAATTTTCTATCTGCATTTAGCCGACGTTAGAATTACTCGACTTTTGAGCTAATCTAAAAGGCAATGACAGGCACCAACGGGCCTCTTTATGAGAACTAATTTCCCCGTCAGTCAATTTTGATTTATACCAAAGCACAGGCGGCCTTCCTAGCCAGAAACCACAAGCTCTCAGATCCCAGATAGTCGAACTAAAAATGATTTGTGCTCCATAACTTTGTGGGCGTCCGTACATATGATGACATAATCATTGGGAGGAATCAGTGAATTAAATGCCATCAGTTTTCAATATGCTGTGCTGGAGCATCATGTATGTATGTAGTAGCCGCGTTTGCTCACTGAGAGCCTAGGCGGAGAAAGCTTGGGCTTCCTTATTGTCCCGACTTTCTCCCTCAGTCTCCTTCTGGACTTCAGCCTTCGCTGTGACTCCTGTACAAGGGACTTCACCCTCCTCCGCTGAATTACATACTACATACATATAATAGAATCATTAAAGGCGGCTCGAATCCTATTGACAGATGCCCTCCCACGATTGTCCTCTTTGACTCCCTGACAAAGGGTGGGTGTGTGAGTGTTTCGGGATTCAATTAAGAGGGCCGGACTCGAGTGTGTGTGTGAGGGACATAGGCTGGCTGGCTGGTCTTTGGAGTCAATAGTCTGGGACCCTCATTTCGCACAGTCCACGGTCTCCACGGCGTATCTTAAGGTAAGGCTCTCTTTTACGACGTTCTGGCTTCCCTTAAATGGATTAAATCAAATTGGGATCCGAGGAGAAAGGCAGACTAGGCCGTCACTCTTTGACTTGGAATTAGGAGCCAAGTTAATTTTGTGATAACAATGGAGGACGTGGGATTTTCTTTAGGTGAAGAATGAGCTGCAGCAGACGAAGCATGAGGGAGGAGTCATAATCTTCAAAGCTAAAAGTAATGCATTTAAGGGATATTATTTGGCACGTAGGGTACCTACTTACTGAGCCAAAAATTCCGGAAATTAACTCTGATGCTATCAAGGTTCGCTCCGAATTTTATCATTTAGCTCTTTACGTATCCCACATAAAATAAATTGTGTGCCGTTGGAAATTGCATAAAATTAGAATAAACACTACTTTTCTCCTAATTCATGCACCTTCTCGCTTCACAACCTTTTTAAATGCCTGGATTTCATTGGATAAAATTTTATATCTCCACGGTTTCCTTGTTAATCATTCCATGTACGATGTTTTCTACAATAGAAAACCGTTGAATTTGGACTTCAGAGCCGAAAAAATTAGCTAAAGCCGAATTCATCCGAATTTTCGATTATTCGGTTAATTGAGATTTGCTAATATAAATTTCACTAGCCGTATAAGTGTTAGAGAGCGGGTTTTGAGTACAGATTATTTTGAAGTGATTAAAAAAAAGTTGATTGATCCAAAATAAATAGGAAAATATTTCCAAATAGGATATTTTTATTCTAAAAAAATGATTATAAATACCACTTCAAATCAAGAATTCGGGGATTTGCTGGCGAAATTGTATCCAAATACGAATAAATGACTATTTTGAAAAATCCATTTAATTCGGTGTAGATAAAAATCGATTTATGCTAAACGACAAGAGTATCCGTTATGACCGAACACCATTAGCTTTAAGAGCCGTAAAACCGCCGAAAATCAAGGTTTATAAAACTCGGAAAGCCGTTCCGTACTAATAGTGGTACTTAGTACTTAAAAATGTAGAATTTATCCTTTGAATTATATAATTTATACAGAGTCTGCAATCTGCAGTAGGTAGACTGTTTGCGCTTTATATTTCCTCTCAAGTCACATTAAGTGGAGTTACGGGGAACTTTAAATACAGGGGACAGAAATACGCTCATTACCTTTGACGTTCAAGAAGTCAAACTGCCCAAATGATAGGTCGCGTAACTTGGTAGTTGTATATAGTTACTATATATTCAAGTCTGTCATTTTACGGTTTTTGTGGTTTAATTGATCAATTACTTATTAAATTGTCAAGCTTTCAATAGCAATTTCTATTCATACCTCTATAATTATATTTTTTATATGTGCACATATATATTATTTATAATTTTCTAGTCAACTTTGATGTCTACTGCTTATCTGCTCATTTTCTGGTAAAAATATGTCCCAACCTTTCGCTGTCTCTCCGCTCTACACCCTCAGTTTGACACATTTTTGACTACGGTCCTGACAGTCCGTCCATCACGGCCCAAGTGTGGCATAAATGAGCGCTCCCTTGAAAATTCAAAATTTTTAGCCCAGGACTCCGCGAGTCAGATATTGTTTATTTTATCAGGCTGTGCATACAGTGGGCGGGATAGGACTCAATATCAAATATTGATACATGCTCCAACCAAGGTCTGTGCCTGGTAGACAGGATGTCACCGCACTCCAGCTCTCGGTTTCTGAAAAAAGGATTTGCATATTGTTTCCTCTGAAACACGACAGACGCACGCACAGATCAGTCCAGGCCACTTTAGCATGGACTATAATGCGAAATAGGTGAGTGGTCAAAGCCTCTGACCACTTGGTGGTTTCTCAGTCCGTCCGTCTACGCCTTCGGCTCGAGAGCTCCCTTAGGGCCGCACAAAGGGTTCTATGGAATCATAAATCAAACTCTCCCAGCTCATACGGCCCAATTAATCATGCCAGATTATGAATGAGGACCATGGGAATTTTGAAAGGGCCGACCAGGATGGAGTAAGGCGTAATGGACTACACTATAGCACCCTATACCTAGTATCACATGGACTTTCCCCTGATGAAAGAGACAATGGGCTCCAGGCTACCGGGACAGCTTTATTGTTTGTCGATACGGGAGTGTGAAAAATGGGGATTTGAGGAAAGGAACCATAAAATGGAGACCTGTCACATCATAGGCTCCAGACTGGAAGGCCGGACAATTATTCTCCGTACATGCAGCATGGAGATATGACGGAATTCGGTAGTTAAAAAATGGGGAAAACCTATTTACGATGTCTACCTAAATACTTATTTCACGTTCGTAAAACTATAGAGGAGAAAGCATACTTCTACGATCAATAGGCGGACCAAGATTTATTAACCCTACGTCGGACACATTTTTAAATAACTTATTTCCGAAGTAATTCACCCAGTTGGGAAATTTTGCTCAAGTTTTAAAGCTCATTTATTTGCTGAATAAAAAATATGCACGCAGCTTTAGCAACAATTTTCGAAGCGAATATATAAATAAAATAAATAATTTCGAAGATCAGAAAGTATGTACAAACTTTTTAGTTATTCTACGCAACATACGTACACGCATCTTACGCATTGGCTTTCACTCAGTACCGCTGCGTCTCCGTCCCCCATTCTTGAATACATAATAAATAAAAGTTTTATCTGTTCCTGTATTGCTAGAACACAGAGTGATGTTTTGGAATTTGACTGCGTCTTATCTACGTGTCTCGTAACTTTGGCTGAGGGGCTCCTAGCACGACACCCCACCAGTCACCACCAATTCCAAATAATAAATCAATTCTTTACCCATAGTTGCTGGACTCTTAATTACTTTCCGCCTACTATTATTAGCCGGATCAGAGTGGTTTCCGCAAATAAAAGGATTCCAATATTTATTGCCCTCTTGTTCCCCTCGTAGAATGACTCCATTGAGGGAGAAATCCATATGAATAAATGATACGCTAGTACGTGCTAATGAACCCTATGCATGAATTCTTACGGTAAATAATGTACTCCCTCTATTTCTATTTGGCTTTCCGCACGTGGTGACAATCTACCGTCGGTCTCGATTGGATATTAGTCAATAGGGGGAATTTACAGAGTAAACAGTGTTTCTGACACAGGGATGGACTATTTGGGAAAAGCGAAAGGCGAGTAAATTGTGACAATGTATGGCGGTATTACTAGGTTAATTATGTTGGCACCTGTCATTAAAATAGTACTTCTGATATTCTGAATATAGAAGCTAGGCTCAAATTTTCCTCGGATAGCACACCGGCTACCTTCCCAAAAAATATAACGTACTAATAGATGCTATCTTAATTTTGCACCGAATAATTTCATTTGTTCAATCGTAGTGTATTTGGCAGGACATCAAAATAAGCAAACTAATCCGTGCTCTAATAAAAAAAACTAATCCGGATGACGGAACCGAATAAATTCCTAATTATTGGAGACTCTGAATGTTTAATACGCTGTGCTGGGGAACAACTTGGGAATTCCGCCTCCTTCTAATTAAGCCTTGAATTAAAAGTGAAGGAAAAGTCATTAAAAAGTATTAGAGTCCATCTAAGCTGCCCTAGTAGTTCAGACGCCTTTAATTACATGGTCCTTAGAGAAGGATAGTCTGTCAGAGGACGGTGCCTTCTGGCTTCTGGCTCAAGCCTCAGAAGGCCACCTACTTTTTCAAAAAAAGGAAAGAAAATCAATGGATTCAATTTAGTCCCTTTCTCAGCTCCTGAAAGGCAACGTTTTCTTTTAGACGGGGGAGCCTGGTTCTCCGGCACGTACACGCTAATGCTCTCCAAAGCCCAATTTCTTAATTGGATTGAGTCCAGTGATGAAAAGGTGACTTCCAGATTCCTCCTCTGTAACATCCCATTGGAAAGTGGAAAGGTAGGGACTGGGGTGACAGTGACAGGGATGTCGAAAGTCAAAAGCCGGACGGCTGTCTGTAGCATTTGTGCTGCTCTCACGCTCACTTGTAGCTCAAGCCTTTCATAGAGGATAACTATACCAGGACGTTATATAACGGGAAAATGCTATTGGAATAATTGCGACAACGAAGAATTGTTCATAGCTTTGTATGTTTGGTACATATGTAGAACAGTTCATAACTGTGGATGTGGACAAAATATAGTACATGAAATCCATAGCTGTGGACAATATGTATTTAGTACAATCCATGGCTGTGGGCATTATGGTATATGGAACATATAGCTGTGAACGTGTAAACATACATACATATGATATATACATATATATATTATATATATCATTATCATATATATATCTCATTATCATAACTGGACAATATGTAGAAGAATACATATGTAGTTCTGGACAATGTATAGTATTACATAACTCATGAATGCTTCTCCTCTTTGAGACCATATGATAAATTTGGTAATTTAGGTGCCGAATAAATTATGAATTTTGGTAAGTAAAAAGCTGGTTCATTGAATCCTTATGAGTCGAAATTATCTGCTTCAAAAACTCGGCAAGTTTAGTCAGTTTTTCGACTATACAGTAGTGAAGAATCTGCCGTAACAATTTGATAAGCCCTGAATTTTAATATAGGCATTCTTGGGACCACAATATTCCCACACCCCTTCCCGTTCCCACTTCACAGCTTCCCAGGTTTGCCGCCTTAGCCAATGGAATGACAACCTTTTCCGGATCCCTTGAGCCCGACCTCGGCTTGACCGACCTTCCTGTCCTTGTTGAGCGGGAAATGAGAAGGGAATTGTCAGTTTCTCGAATTCTTTTGTGATCCGGTGACGGGAATCTCTTGGCAAAAGCCTCCGAAATCCGAATCCAATGGAATGGTCAGAGCCAAAGGCACAAGGGCGGATCAAGATCTGGAATAAGTAGTCAGACCTGGCTTCGTAATAGGACGAGGCCAGGAGGCCCATTCTTCCGCCTTTTGTATTAAAGTTATGGGCGGTGGTCCAATGTCTCTCCAAATCCAATTCAGGCCTTGCCTTGTCATTTGTCATAGGACCAAATATTGTCCTTTTTTTACGTCGGATTTACTCTGGATCCCCAATGATGAGCAAGTCCCACATAAATCATTGGGCTCCAGTTCCCAAATGACCCGACCCATTTTCCGACCTCATTAAGCCACAGAGCATTTCTTTGTTATCTGCTGTATTATGTGAATGTCAGATCAACAAATCAGATAAAGATCAGAAAATCAGACATAAATATCTTTCCAGAAAATGACGCAAGCAGATAGATACCATAATCTGCGCTAATGCGTAGTGGATTTGAGGATTCAGAGTAAATAGCATAAATGGACATTATATTCGGAATCCCATGGAATGAGCACACATTTCTATTTTCATTAAGGGAGGATTAACGGTCACAATAAGCATTTAGATCCCATAATTCTGCTCTAATAAATAGCTGTCATGGCTTCGGTTCCGCCGACGCTGTAGTAAGCTTAAGCAAATGGACGCGGGGGTTCATTCATGCATTTAATAATATATCCCTATAAATATAAAATCTAACCCTTGAAATGTTTAAGCCCCTGTGGATTTGGTCCTTTTATCCAACAAAGTTCGAATCAGGCACATCAAACATATCCAGGTCGACTTTAATTATAGACGTGCTGAAAATGTGTGGAATATATGTCCAGCAGTGTACGATTAATTGTGGCCGTCCGTCGACGTATACTTAGGCTAACATTTACATTATGTTCATTTAACTACTTTACGGGGTCAACTCTATATTTTTAGGGCCAGCACTATTATTAGATCATTTAGCGGGCTCTAGGTCTCGATGTCATGAGGGGTGAATTAGAGGGCATAAATAGAGGATAAAGTAAGTATGGTACGTGATTATAATATTTATCTATGTAATAATGTATTATTAAGGAGGTTCAGGTAGTTTATGATGATCTCTTACCCGCCCAAGGTTGGGAAACTAAATGATGGGATTCCGTGTCAAGATCCGCGCTCCGGCTACAAGTCTGTAATCAGCGTCGGATTCGGAGTCCACTTTAAATTAGATCGTTTTCCTTGACATGCTATCCCATACGAGGCTTCAATTAGCATGTACAGTAGCAACAAGGCTAGAACTCCGACACACGCTACTACTGGTTCCACTAAAGGCCGGAGAAAGTCGGCGAAAGTACGAAGATGCAGTAGGAAAGGTAACCAAAATGGAGTCTACGGTTCCATCAAACTGAAGTTTCTATACAAATTAATACTTAGACCAAACATTCACTTCCATGAATGGCATATACCTAATTATTAAAAAAAAAGAATCTCTATTTATAATTAAACAAATATATAGACAGTGTTTTATGTATTCTAATGATTTGTACAGCCTGTACACGAGTCTGTTTTGGGTGAGTCATTATTTGTGACAAGGAGTCTTCTAAATTCGCTAAATCTCAGCCATTCTGAACAGACACATTTTGGTTAGCAAATTTTCCAGCCTGCATTGAATGTGTAGAGAGTAGCTAACTTTCTCCACTTTCTCCATAGGCTGATATCATATGCGGAAATTCCCTTCCTCCCCGATATATCTATAGCTGTAGAAGAGAAAGTTTCCTGAGTTCAGGTAATCTTCGGGGCCATAAAGCTACTGTATATTTATAGAATGGAGGGTAGTATTTCGTCCTTCCCTGGTCGGAATTGTGTTTGTCCAGAGTGTAAATCTGGGAAAGTGGGGAAGATCTCAATGGTCCTTATTACATTACGCCGGTCCGGGGGCCGGGCCCATCCCTATCCCAATTCACTCACACTCCTTCCTCAAATGGCAAAAGTAATCAAAGGGCCCAACTCAAAGCAGAACATCTTGACTCCATTCAAGCCCAAAGCAAACAGGGACGGATGGGAACAGATGAGGAAGCGGAGGCTCATATCAACCCCGGATCCGCCATGCCTCGCTGCCCAGGATATTGATACGGTCCCTACTCATTCATGCAGTGACAGTTACGTCACGTGACAAAGGCAGAATGAAATTCTTGTTTACACCCGGCGTTTTTGTAGCTGACATTTTTTCGGGTTAATAGTAGAGTCCTAACCTAACTTGGCCTATACTAAAGGAACCAAACCTGACCTAGACTGAATTAGCTTGAGCTGGTCTATGCTAAGGTAACATATGTACATGACTCACCTTGGGACAAATTAAAGTAAGCAAACCTAAATTATACTGTTATTGGCATTTGCTGAAGCCGGGGCTAAAGTAACCTAACCTAACTTCGCCTTAATTAAAGTACCTCAAATTACAGCATTTCCCGGTGCCAGCTCCATCAAATTAAATTACATACTTTTCTAGCCCGATTCCACAAACGAAATAGGTAATTAATTTCCGTGGTTATTATCACCCTGTCAGCTGTTCTTTTCCGGCATGAAAAATAGAGGCCATATCTCCGCTTCCGCGCTTCCTTTTGTCAATTATGGGTCCCGGAAAGGGAGAATGACAGGGACTGAAGTGGTTTTTATGTCAGTCCGCTAGAAGTATTTAGAGGCCAGCGGCGGGGCTGTCTCCCCCACACTTATATAAATTAAAACCATATTTTTTAGTACCTTCGAGCCCCGTACCTGTCAGTCCCGGGCCCGCCTTGACGTCATCCCCCGGTGACTCAAAAAGTTAGACCCTTGTTGGTATGGATTTCAGGCCAGGGGAAAGTTTGGAAAGTTGTCAATTCTCCTTATGCCTTGGGTTCCGTGGTAGTTGGTAGTTCACACGGATTTGGATGGTGAGCCAGGTTTTTAACTTCTATTTCTTCATCCAGTCCAATCCCTTCGATTGTCATCAAGGCGATCCAGAAACCATAAAACAAAATAAATGGCTAAAGTTTTTTACACTGAACTTTCTTTTTGAGCCCTGGGGAAAATATTATAATTACTAGGAAATATGCATATTAGACGCCTTAGCATACAGTCCTGTCACTTCCATGCCTCTCGAATAATTACTCCGCTCTAGTCGCCACACGCGTTCAAAGATTGAGCACAAAATATTTCATATATCGGTCAGTTTATAGTGCGACAATTCATAGATCTGAGGTCACAGTTGCCATAATACATAGCCAGCATTCATAGGTTAGGTTAAGTATAGGTTAGGCTGTCTTGTATTTATCACCGCACAAAAATATAGATTTTTAGCATAAAAAGCTTTAACTATCGGATGAGCTAGCAATCAGTGAAATGAAGTCATTCTCTGTAGTCCAAACCCTAATCTAGAAAATATATTTTTATAGGCGGCCTTATTAATACGTTTTAGGATATCCTGTATTATTAGTACTGAGCTTTATTAATTGTTGTCGAGATCCGGTTTCACTCTCAAAGTTATTAGATTTCATGCAGGCGTAATGAGTTCCCTGGTAATCGGATTCCGGAACCTATTACCATTTAACTAGTCATTAAGTACCTATGCATAGGTAAATTAGGGCACGAGTATGGACTCTCACGTAGGCTCTAAAGTTACTTTGCTGGCCGGCTTTAACATTGGAAATGGATTATGAGTGGAAAGGAGGAACTGATTAAAGGAATATTATGGATTCCGAGCAGAACTGCAGATAATTCCAGTTTGCTCCGAATTATAGTTGGAGAAATCTAATTTACATTTAGACTGGAGATTAGGAGCCGGGGCTAGAAATAGAAGTAAGAATCTAATTTTAATTCTCTTCCACTCACTCTGTCAAGCCACTTTCAGTTCCACGCCAGTTCTACTTGGTTCCAATAAAGGAATGATTTAATTTTCAATTCCAGCCTTATGACATTCTCTTCATAGGCAGACTCAATGCATTTGAAGGAATTGGGTTGGAGCTTACTAGTTCAAGGAAAATCAATTCATTCTTAAAATAATGGCTCACAAAAGACAATGTCTTCCGTAAACTATTTAAGGAATTACAGTATTACTTTTTCTAAAACTTCAGGTATAAATATGACTGGTACCTTAGCTGCCTATAAATCAAATGATTTGGTTATCTGAAATTGTGGCAAGTGTATGCATCTTATACATAAAAAAAAATTCCAAGGTAAAAGTTAAAATACATTTCTTCAGGACTCACTCGAGCCCGTTCCAGGTGTTGAAGGAATATAGATTCAACCAAATGTTATGAAGTGCAAACGCATTCGCATTCGCACCTCAAAACTGCCCGCCCCTTAGTTCACTGGCACGTTATTTTTCAGATCAAATTTTCGGAAGATTGTGAGCCAAGGGGGCATTAGCATTATGGTTTATGCCTATTGGCATACACGGACCAACTGTCAAATTAAATATCTCCCCCATCCGTGCATTTGGTACATAAAAGCAGGAAGGAGTAGTATCAAGTCAAGCTTGATATATTTATTTACTCTGTACTACATGAAAGTACTAGAGCTGAGTCAAGACTGATGTATGAACTACTATTTCCACGTCAGAAAAATATGATACTTATTCCACAGATACATATAGCATAGATGACTTTCTAGCTTCTCGTCTTGGGAGTCAAAGAAAGCAGGCTGCAGGCTCATACTCAATTTCGAAATATCCCAAGCGTATTTGGACTTTATCTTTACGATTATGAGATTAAATGATCCTTTCCTGTCTAAAGTATGACTTGAACAGAGTCCCTAAATCCCGAACTATGGGCTCATCTAAAATTCAGCTACTACATGATAATAGCCTCTGCACATGCATACAGTAAGACTATTAGGTAATGTGACCATTGTAGAGACCAAGCGGAATATATTGAACTAAAATATTCCGAGCCGACCGGAATAAATTAACTACAATATTCGTGTATTAATCTGCATGGCTGTTTGCTCTGTATGCTCTTTTCCATATATTCGTTAAGCTCACGAATATTGGTCAAAAATGATGTACTTATTTGCCCTATATCTGTGCTAGATGTTTTAGGAAATTGGATTATCACTATGCGTACTGACTGGTCTGCTTGCTTGGGAGGTCGAAATCTATCATATAACAGAACTTTCTGAAATCTATTATTTTACTGCTTGATTAGGGTTGACTCTAAATCAGTATAATTATGCTCTCTTTCAATTGCATGGGACAATTTATATTTGTGATTCCTTCCATTCATTCATGCTCTCCAATTCCCGTATAACAATACGCTCCATATCCATTCACACAAAATAGTATTCAAATAAGATATAGGTACGTAAAACGACACATAGCCACGGAAGTGTAACTAACACAAACCATTCATTTTCCAGTTAAACTTTAATCATGTCAATGACTAAAAATTGAGACTAATACACAAGCTCCTTGTTAAATATTGAGCGACTTCACTGAATCAACCAAAGTGCTTAACAATATGCGTAACTAGATTGATTTCGATTAGTATTCAGATCTCAACGGGGTCAAACCTCAAACTCTACACGCGCCTGCAACAATGAACAGCTTTAATTTACTTCAATAGATCGAAAATAAGGCTGAGTATTACTTCCCCGGTACGATTTCTCTCAAAACCAGGTGGGGCCAAATGTGGCCCCGCTGGCCCCACCTTGGCCCCACCT
>JAQFZY010000616.1:0-24055 GCA_034696285.1 Hypogastrura burkilli | reverse complement strand
ATTGCTCCTGCCTCAGTACATAATGAACTAGCCAAACAAGCCCGCGCTAACGCCGAACTAGTAACTAGTACGTACTTCCATTTTCTAAACATTTCTTTATTTGTAGGGTGCATGTGCTAGGGCAAGGAGTTCTTTGAGTGAAACTGTGCCGACTACACACTTACACATGAACATATACATATAACCCGAAATGTGGGAGATGTAGCTTAATGCTCCAGCCTACGTCTGCATAATAAACTAGTTAAACAAGCCCGCGCTAGCACGGACAAAATAAACACAAGATATACCATTCTTATATATTTCTACATTTCTATCGCATTTTTGACTAGACCTCCATCTCACTGGGTAGTATAGAGCTCAAAAATGTATGGAAAATGTAGCCATCCGTCCGCGTTAGCACGGGCTTGTTTGAGTTTGAGTAGGTACTCAAAGAGACCACTGAATAGGTACAATGCACTGCCAATGAAAAAAATTACAATACTTTATACTAAAGCTGGCCCAAAAAAATATAAAGCACGGCTCGCGCTGGTGAAAGGAGTGAAAGTTAACGGTAGGCAGTCAAGTAGCAGCATTGTACCTTTTGTCCATAACTACCTGTCTAATAAATTAGGTAGGGACCTCTATTGTACTCTAGACCTTGTACCTACCTTACCTAAAACATCAAAGAAGGCCTAATAAACCTGGCTCCAAAGAACCTGGCAGGTCCATCATTGATCACTCAGCTAACAAGCCCGCACGAATTATGAATAGAGCATAAATTATTACATTAACTCTGTAATCTTTATGAAGGTCTAGGCCTATGTGTGCCCCGCCTGCCTAACCTTGGCAGGAACCCAGGCGTAACTAAGTTTAAAGAACGGAAGTGGACGAAAATCCACTGAGGCAGACAGTAAGGGAAAAGGGGAAAAAATGCATATCAAAAGGAAACTCAATACAAGGTACTACGTAAAATTCTCTCTGTTTTTGCAATATGCAAAAACTGTACCTGGGTCCATATTGCCAATTGAGTTTAAGGAAGGCGCCTACGCCAAACTGCCTACTTAAAAACTTTCTTGGATCCAGGATGAGCATCAGCAGTTCTGTAATACAGATACAGTACCTGGAGCCAAAATAGCATAACTCCCTATTGCGTACTACCTGGACCCAAAATTGCATATTGCCAATTACCGGCCTAGAACGAAATTGCACGTATATTTCTTTGGATATTTTCGGCTATAAACGTAATGTTCCTTTTGTGAATAGGAAGAAATGAAACTAGGCAGACCCAATTTCATGAGCCTAGCCAAAATATTCGCAATTTGCAATAATAGTGCAACACCATGAATCCCCTTTATACATTTCTCATTTCCATATTCATTGCAAATATCATAATCATATTGCTAATTCTCTCTCATCTAGTACTAGAGTAGGCTTAGGGCTTAGGGCTTAGTGATGAGTATAATTTTACGTAATGCTAAGCCTTCGCAAAATCCAGAGCCTGGGAACCTGTAGGAATTCTAATTCGCCAGTTATGCAAACTCTCGGCGAAAGCCAAAGGTGTTCTAATACTGATCCTGACCTTTGAAATTACAAACTATATTTAGAGCGCTCCAAAAGCTTAACCATTACATAGCGCCTGCCTTCAGAATTTACAAAATCTTCAGGCATTCCCAAGAAATGGCAATTGCAAAATTTTCGCCCCATCCTAAACGCAATTACTGTCAAACCAGAACCAGCCTCTAGAAAATAATTAATTGTATTGTCTACCCATGTACAGCCTAATAATCCCAACTGTCCAAATCTCCATATTCTATAAATATATATATTGCTAAATTCCGTTTTTCACGTTCGCAAATAATTTTGACCCTTACCATGTCCGCCGATCCGCCCTTCACGACAGACTTAATGTAAATCCCCAATCGGTCCTGACCAACTCCCTGCAAGTAAAAAAAAACAATAGGAAATCAGAGCAAGAACGTAACAAAGGGTATATATATAACTATAGGCATTCTAGTATATATGCTATATATTATTCAGGGACTCCAAATCCAATCAACTTCTCCTATTGTCAGGCCTAAGCTACGGAGTCCCACAGCCATATCCCTCAGAGACGTACATACTGCTCCATTTTTCAGTGAAAACGTGGAAAGTACAATAGGAACTAAAAAAAGCTCTAAGTCTGAGACAATGGAACCTTAAAGCTAAAGGTCAGAAGCTGAGCCCTTAAAAACTTCTGTAAAAATCTCCCAAACTTTTTGCAGCCACAGGCTCAAATCCCGTCAGGGGGCAAGTCATAAATTTTAAATTAAAAAAGTCCCAGACCCCTGCCTTCAAAACTTTCAATTGTTCTCCAAGTACAAGTAATAATACGGGAGCTCAAGCGTAATTTGGAATGTAATAGAGGAAGCAATTTCCAGCCCAGCGTATGGAACTGACATTGACATTCCATTGCTAAATGGCCAACTGTATTAATATGCATTGGCCAATATTCCGTTCGGACCTTTTGTTTTCAAACTGTCAGAACCAGAAATAGGATATTCGTATATTTAGCACTTGAGCCCGGACAGTTTAATGAGAACCCTACGTCATTGGGGCCGGGAGCTTGAGTCCATAACAGTAGGTAGTAGTATAAGATATAGGAAATCCCTTGAGCCCGAAATCCCCGAAACCGGGTTTTGTACCGGAGACTCGGCTAGAGAGTAGAGGCAGGTTGGGTCCGGCTCAATGCAGGAAATTGCAAAGTTTGAAATGCTTTTCCGGCGCTGGAGCTGCTGGGCCCGGAGCCTGGAACTCGACAGGCTGGCTACGGAATTTTGCAAGTTAGAGTCCGCCAAATCCGAATTTTGGAAATTGGTTGAAGTCCCAGTTACAGGCAGGCTAAGGCTCAGCCGAACCCGCCCACGGGGCTCAGCCAGGCTCATTGGTCTCGGTTTTTTCCGAATTCGGGCCGGCTCAGGTCCAGGTAATCCCGGGTCCCAGTTCGTAAATCCCGGGATCATGTTACCGCTCCAGTTCAATCCCATGCCAGTAGTGGTAGTAAAGTCCTTGTTACTGCCGGAATCCGTAAACTTTTTGCTACTGTCGGAGTTCGTAAATCCCGGGTTACGCTGACTCACGGAATTCGTAAATCCATTGTTACTGCCACAGTTCGTAAATCTCGTGTCACTGTTACTGCTAAAGTTTGTAAATCTGCGGTCACTGTTACTCCCACAGTTAACTCCTGGGCTACTGTTACTCCCGTCGTACGTAAATCCGTTGTTACTGCCGCAGGTCGCAAATTCCGTGTTATCGCGACAGTTCACTGATCTTATGTCACTGTTACTGCCGCTGTTCGTAAATTCCTTGCTACTGCTGGAGTACCTAAGTTCCTTGTTACCGACAGCCTTCGTAAATCTCATGGTACTGTTACTGGCGCAGTTAGTAAGTGCCTTGTTACTGCTACTGCCGCAGTTCAATCCAGGGTTACTGTTACTCCCGCCGCTTGTAAATTCCTTGTTACTGCCGCAGTTCGTAAATTCCCTGTTACAGTCGGAATTCATAGGTCTCCTGTCACTGTTACACACAACTTTTCTAGATCTCGTATTAATCTCGGCGTTCGTAAATCTCTGCTCACTCTTACTTCCGCAGTTCGTAAATCCCATTTCACTATTACTCTCGCAGTTCGTAAGTCCGACTTCATTGTAGCTTTCGGAGTTCAATCCCTGGTCACTGTAGCTGCCGCTCTTCCTAAATTCCTTGTTACTCCCGCAGCTCAATCCCCTCACACTGTTACTCTCGCCCTTCGTAAGTCCCACTTCCTGCCGCAGAAAGGGGGCACTGTAGCCCAAGGGCAGGCCGCGCCCGTTCCGGCCCATCTCACTATTCCGCCGCTCAATGCTAGTGGCACTACTGCGGAGGAGGCGGTGGCGGCGGCTCAGCGTGCTGCACGTAGTGCTCCCGCTCATCATGACCTCTGACCCCTAGCACAGGCCCAACACTTCCATAAAACTATAATTTTGGGCTTGACGTCTTGGGGTAAGGCCTGCACGTAGAATCCCCTCCATTGCTCCTTCACCTGTGACTTCCTGTCCAACACTAAAAGAGGCCCAGCTTCAGCAGAGCCATAAAAAAAAAGGGCTGAAATGTAAAGACACTAATTTCCGTCTTCCTCTCAAATCCGGATTTTCTTCGCACGCCCTTACTCTAATGTCCGCCCTCCAGCCAGCCACCATTTCCCAATCCCACTAAATTACCCTGTAAACTACAATATAGCGTATTATATGCCTATCCTTCCATCCTGTTTAACAACTTCCCAAGCAAAATAGTTACAAATTTGAGCGGAAAAGTTTGCAATTCAATTTTTAAAGTTTTCCGATTTTGACGGAATATATTCTAGAATACAGAATCCTGTAGCGTGGAACTTTATAAATTTATATACTTGATACTGTAGTGCCCAAATCTTCCCTACTGATCTCAATCTCACTCAAGCCGAACCGCCCCAAAAACTTTTGTGGACTTTTGCAACTGACTTGAGTCCTGAATCCTATTGTAGGGAACTTTTAGCCTTTATACAAATAAATAGAAAGGGAAATAATAGACTCAGAGCCAACCAATTATTTCCACGCTCAAGAATGGGCCAACAATATACTATATGCTTTATAATAATGTTGACTTGCCACTGCCACTACGAAAGACTATAATTTAGGGTGAGCTATGTATTTTAGAATTTTAGGCAGTTCACAGGGGCTCAAGAATCAAGTAGTCACTTTTTCTCAGGCTCAAGTAGGTATTACATAGAGTGCAATCTATATAGAACTATTTCCGTCACGTCTTTCAAATATTTGCTATTCTATATGCTACAGAAAATCTTGCCAACATTTATATTTCATCCTTTGCATGCCTTATGTCATACATAATGTATATGGGCTCAGATCTATATTATTTGGACTGAAATCTATACTCGTTGGGCTAAAATTTTACTTTTTTTTTTTTTTTGCTAAAATCTATATTTTCGGTTAAAACCATTTTCGGTTAAAATCATTTTCGGTTAAAATCATTTTCGGTTAAATTCTATATTTTCGGTTAAATCCTATATTGTTGGGCTAAAATCTATATTGCTGGGCTAAAATCTATATTTTTAGCTAAAATACGTATTTTTCATTGTTGATCTAAGATATGTCGGCAGTACTAATATTAAGACAATTCTGAATTGCCTAACATCGAAAATGACCATGTACGGGAATCCCCATTATACCTGCCTACTAAAAAATTAGCCAACAATTTCCTCCTTCGCAACTTTTCCTTTGCTAAAATCTAATTTTTGGTCAGTACTAATTTTAAGCCAATTCGGACTTGCCGAGCATCTGCCTTACTCTGGAAAGTCATTCCCATGTACGGGAGTCCCCATAAAAGATCCCTCTTTTAACTGCCTTTTCCGCCTATTACTTTTCCTAACCCATTTGATGTGAATGCGACCTCTGTCTTGTGTTTCACTTTTAGCACTTTTTTCTACATAAAGTTCCGGGCTTGAGAACGTGCGTGGTAGGAAGTCGTGCAGATTAAAGCGCCCCATGTTATGCATTGTGTCGTTTGTATACCTTTCAGGCCTCGCTTTCCACCCCGAAAGGCCAATTCAAGAGAACAGACGAAGTCTTGTTCATGGGCCGCTCTCTTCTCGGCAAATTAAGGTCAACATGGGCATTTCTACAGAAACAAGCCCAAAGTTTTCGTATTCTAGCTAAAAATACACTACAAGACTAGACCCTAGACTTATGATACAAAAAAAAAAACAGGCTTTCCCAGAAAAATATATTTTACCGTAAAAGATTGTACTTTACCGAAACCGAAAACGAGTGTACTCTTCCGGATAACATATTCTTTACCGGGGAGTGGATCTTCGATGAAGAATGAAGAAAAACACGTTTAATCCGAAAAGAATCTACAGAGTTTTCTACTTTTTCCGGCTACAATTATTTTTCTGCCAGGAACATCTATATTCCGGAGTTTTCTATTTTTCCGTATGTAATTATTTTGCTTCGAGGAAAATTTATATTCCGGTAAAGTATTTTTTTCCAGAGCTATAGTTCTTTATCTTCCAGGAAAAGTTGTCTGCTTTTTCCGGCTACAATTATTTTTCTTTTCTTTTTTCTTCCGGTAAAGTTTTTATTTTTGCTTGAATTTTCTTCCGGGAAAATTTGAATTCCCACGAAGTCTTTTTTTCTGGTAAAGTATATTTTTTCCGGATCGAATTTTCTTCCGAAAATTTAAATTCCAGTATCACCTATTTTTCCTAGGCCATAGTTATTTGTTATTTCTCTTCCAGGAAAATCCGATTTCCGGTAAAGTATATTTTTTCCTGCTCCTAAAATTCAAAGCAAAAATACAAAAAACCCTTCCCTTACCTTAGCAGCCACGATGGAGAGTCCGAGCCCTGTAACCATTTTCTGTAGCTTGATGACCTGTATCTCGGGATCCGTGGGCCTGGGCCCAGGCGGCTGGAGCTGCTGCGGCGGGATCGAGTTTGGCGGGTTAATAACAACTGTGGGCGTGGTGGGGCCCGAGTTCAAGGTAAGTGCCCCAAAGTTGATACTATTAGGATGGGCCTGGTGCTGTTGCTGCTGCTGCTGCTGCGGGGCCCCGAAGCTCCGTCCACTCATTGCACTGGGTGACCGCATTGGGTCCTGGAAGAAGATGGTCCAGTAGCCGGCGGCCGAGGGGTTGGGGGTCAGGCGACAGAGGGGCAGGAGCGGGGTCAGGAACTCAATGAGGCCGGACGGGACGCCGCGGACGATGTCACAGGAGTACCCGTCTTCGGGCAAGAGGAAGGCAAGGCCAAGGAGCGGCTCTTCTTCCACACGAACGTGACGACCGTCTGCCCGAACTCCCTCGTCAACCGTGGACTCGGCCACCTGAACGGGGAGAAAGAAAGAGACCTACATTAGCATAAGTCCATTACGGGAGGAAGATTAGGCGGAACTGGGGAGACGGCCGAGAGACCGTGTCATTTAGACTTGAGGCATTGAGGAACAAGGCTGCCCCAACCCCAAACAAACAATGCAAACGACCAGATCTAGATCAAGCAGTTTCTAAAATAGCCCAGATTCCGAGTTCCATTAAATCCCAGCACAGTGGGATTGTATTGAATGTGATATAATAGATTTGCATGGGAGTTTAACTTATCCGAATTATTTTAACCTTAGATCCTACCACAGTGAGATTTTATGGATTGAGATTTAATAGATTTGCATGGAATCTAATGGGATTTTAAGTTATTTACCCCACCTATATTTAATTTATGATTTAATCAGGAGTCAATTTTTAAAAGTTGTCTATTCCCACCTGATTTAAATCCAATCATACTGGGATCCCATTAAATCCCACCAAACAACTCTAACCTAACCTAACATAAATCATGCAAACTCTAGCCTTCACCTTCAGACGGACCCAGCTCGTGCATAACCGCCTAGCCTGCCTCAACGGGGAGGCATGAATATCTTTAGCCTGCCTGTGCCTAGCTCAAGTCAGAGACGCCTGTTTGTTCATCTTGATACTTCATCCCAAAACACATTGTTGGTCCCTTCTGAGGCCTTATTGTATTGTAGGATATAGGTAGGCCATTAGTCATTTACCTGACTCTGTATGGAGCCATACGTAATACTTGTCCCTCTACCGTGACATCATCAGGAGGGCCCTAATACGCCTTATGACTCAGCCCTACGCCTTACGAGCACAGGATTCCGGCCTAATCCCGCAGGAATTCCCTCAGTCCACTACTATGGCCATGGATGGCTCACATTAATTTAGAAGGACAAACTGTAATAGCCCTCCAAAGATAAGCCATTGTAAAAGGCATGGATCCTTATAGATAGATTTTTATACCACTCCCGGTAGTAAATATGTATACGTCCCACTTAATGCCCCCCGAACACACTCATTCCTGTCATTAAGGCCCCCCAGCCTATCATTATGGGGAAAACATAAAATTGGAGCTCATTTACTACACAGAGTCATTAAGGCCGTTGCGGAGTCTGTAGTTTGTATGGAGGTAAGACAACGGGTTACGAGGGTTGGTTCCAGAACCAGGATTATGGGCCAGGATCCCGGTTTTCGGGCCCATTTGGGCTAGGAGCAAATAATTATAATATTCGTACCTACGCTGCACGGCTGAAGAGAGCCCAAGGTTGGATTCACACTATGGAAATGCATGAGAAGATTCCTATCATGATGATGACTTTATGTATTTATTAACGCTCTGGAAATCTCAGCATTCACTGGAATAGTTTAATGAGCAGCCACGCCATATGGATTAAATATAATTATATAGTACAATACAAGGACCTTAAGTACCCTTCTAGCCTTCTTGCCTACCATTCATTTATTGCTTACAGCGATCTATTTACTTTCTTACCGTAATGGCGTCTCCTTCTTTTGCTGCCTTATAGTGTTCTCTTTCATTTTTTTGCCTTGATGCCTTCTATTTATTTTGCTACCTTAAGGCGTTCTCTTACAATTCTTGCCTTAATGCATTTTATTTATTTTGCTGCCTTAAACCGCTCTCTTTCATTTATTGCCTTAATGCCTTATATTTATTTTGCTGCCTTACTACCTTCCCTTTCATTTCATGCCTTCATACGTTCTCAAGCCTGGCCTTACTGCCTTCCAATTCATTTCAAGTCTTCATGCCTTCTCAGGTATTGCCTTCCTATTCATTTGTTACCTTCATACGTTTTCAGTTCGTGCCTTAAGTGCATTTGCATTTCTTGTTCCATGTTTTTTCGTTTCTTGTTTCATGTCTTCTCATTTCTTTCCTAACCAGCTTATCTTTCATTGGTTACCTCACTGTCTTACCGCCTTCGTGCCTTTCTTAATTCTTGCCTTACTGCCTACGTTTAATTTCTTGCTTTAATGCCTTCGTGCGTTTCGTTTCATTTCTTGTCTTAACGCCCTGCTCACTTCATGCCTTACTGCTCTAGACTTAAAACGAATACATTAATCTTACCTTACTTACATAGCTGCCTTTTCCTTTCTTGAAGCCAGTAAGGAACAGCATAAAAATAAAATTTGGCTGACAGTAAGGCAAGAAATGCAATGAAATACAGTACGCCAGAAATTGAAAATAAAGGCAGGACGGCATTACGATAAGAGTAGTCCACGTACCAACCGAATTCACCGTAGTTATAATTCCTACAGCGTGGAGAAAATAAAATAATGAAAATGGCGAAAATAGCAATTTAGTCGGATACATCGGTGAAATGGGAAGCAGGCTGGCCCCCTAATCGTATAATTACTCCCGAACTCATTATCATTATCCTGTGCGTTCCCCATTTACGCCTTCTACTGTAGTAGGCCCCGGGAAAATAAGGCGGGTATCTCCGAATCTTTCTGTAACACAATTACATGGCCTAGCCAGACAACCCAAGATTCGTATCTACTGTAGAGCTTTTATATTTAGTGGGTCACTTTCTCCCAGTCCAGGAAATCAATAGGAGTTCAATGGGGGGGCCCTAAGTATTGATCCAGGAACCGTATTTGCATAAACAAACTACTGCATACTCTGTACCAAGAGTATATGAGTAAACAGAAACAGGAGTTTGTAGGCACCAAGTTAATTGATTTAAAAAGAGGGAAGCTTCAGCCTCATACATAATTCTGCTCCTCTTCACTACGGGATTCGGATCAATACCTCGTAGCGACAAAAGTCTACATTCTAGGAGACGCTGCAAGAGGCGTCAAGTCAAGGTAGATACTCAAAGAGTCAACGAGTGTAAACAGAACAGGGTTGTATAAAGAAATCGATTATTTGCAAAAAAAACCAGAAACAATCGGATTTTCTATTAACTCTAATATTTTTGATTTTATGATTTTTTTACGACTTTGTTTACAAAACAAATGCTGAAACTTTAGGAAACTTCTTTTCCAGATCGTAACATAATTTAGCCAGGTTTAGCTTATGTTGTATATGACACTTTTGTTATACTAATAGCAATAAGCATTATTGATCGCTATTTAAAATCACTGACGAGGATTAGTTCCAATTTACTTCTTGTGAGTTTGACAATTTAACACATACACAATATTTTCCTGAAAATCCAACAATATCTTTGACGCTTTCGGATATTAAGGTCCAGAATGAAAACGCAAATAATGCAACAAATAGCAAATTTTGCAAATTTGGAATATCATGAAATCATTAAACGTATATTTTAACGGTTTTGAGTGACATTCAGGCTTTCATTTTTAACAATCAGCAGTAAAAAATGCCAAATTTTAGAGTGAAAATAATAATTCGCAGAGCATATGTTATATAGCATAATAGCATATGTTATAATCAAGAATTTAATAGTCAAAATCATTATTTTGAGAGTAAAAATCATACTTTTAAAAGTAAAAATTATTTGTAGAGTAAAAATCCTGAGATTATCGTAAAAATCATTAATTATTTGTCAACAGCAGCGTCCGTTAAACAAATTATGATTTTTTTTTTTTTTTAAATCTTTGAAATCTTTGATTTTTTTTAGTTTATTTGCATAATCACATGGCAGGTGCTCTACTACCCGTAGAACATTAAAAAGAAGAGTATATTATTTCTAAAAAATTAAAAAAGGGCATGCTTTAAATCACTGATATAAATCAAACAACCCTGAACCAGCCTGACTTCTCCCTGCATCAAAGGAGCTAAACATAATGAAAAAGTATATAGGTGAGTACTGGATACAAGTGCTTGAAATTCAAATCCCGAGAGTCTCTCAATCCCTGAATTATACATCCTCCTGCCTTTCCCTTTGTAGCTCAGATGCCTGGAATTTAATTTAGACTGATTCAGGATCAAGAAAGACTAGCTCTTGTGTTAATTATGCAAAATATATACTACGCATATATGTACCTTTATAATTAGAGCGAGTGTAAGAGTACGCTCAAACTTCAAAATTTGAATCCACTACTGGAGCCCATAATAAGGCATGCATTTTGGTTAAGTTTTGCAAAATACTAAATAAAATGAAGCCCGTCCCATTTTTGCTCAGTTCCAGCCATAAGAGACAACAACATGACATGATCGGCTACTCTGAAAGCCTAAAAAAAGCACTTAAGCCCAAAAGTGGGCGTAATTGGGAAGTCTGGGGAAAGGTTTCCAAAAGGTCAACTTAAACTTACCCGAAGTACATTGTCAAGGAGCTCTGGGGAAATGGGACCCTCGTCTGCCTCGTACTGATACTTCATCAGGAGGGAACGGAGCTGGAGAGAGTTCAGCTTCCCGCAACTCGTCGTCACGGTAATCAGCTCCTCCCCGGTGTTCTTAGGGGCCTGGGAATTAATTATAATTAATTATTACATTATATAATATGGTTGCCACACTATACATATAATAGGATAAACACTGCGAATCCCGAATCCCCTTCCGGCCCGGGAAAATTACGAATTTGAAATTTGATCACTCGGTAAGACCAAGCTTTACATCCCCGGAACCAAACCCCCGTTACATACCCTAACAACGCACCAGCCCACCGTATTATAGGTTATAGGTTATAGGGCTCATTTTAATTTACAGTTGTGTTTTTACATTGTGTACAGAACGGCAGGATATATTCTACACGTATTTTTGAGCCCCAACTTCGCATTGCGTTCTCTATTCAGCCTGAGCTAAAAAGTCGCGTCTGAATGGACTTGGAGCATTTGTTCGGAATCAATAGTATTGATCCCAGCAGAGGCCTGGACATAAAAAACGAGTAGCAATTAGTTTAAGGTATATTCCCCAGGAACCAGCCGCGTAATAACAATATTGGAGAGTGGCTGGCTACCGTTTCTCAAGGAGTTCACTAGCGCTACAGCTCGTATTGACAAATGAACAGAATGACAATGAACAAATGCCCTATCCGCCACAATTCTTGTAAATAAAGCCTAAGGTAGGACTACCCATCTATATATATGGGCTACTTGATGATGAACACTGCGAACCAGGAATACGGTTCCCGGGCGGGAAAATAAGATTTGCGGAATACGACATGAGGCTGTAAGACTAAACTGCACACCCCGGCCAATACACTTACTAAAGAACGTATTGTATTAGATATGCCGTAGCGTTTTATAGGTGTATCATTTACTGGCTACTCGAGTCCTCTATTCAGGGATTCTGATTTTTCCTAGACTAGCCAAACAAGCCCGGGCAGTCCGCCCTAGCGCGGGCTTGTTTGGCTGGTGAGAACATAAATACGCTAGACCTTACCTGGAGGAGATGGGCGGCCTGGACGACGCGAACGAGGTGACAGTCTGCTGCTAGCTGGAGGCCCTGCTTCTCGGCCCATATTTCCATCCGGTTGAGTCTCCGCCGGAGGCGGTGGCCCCAGGCCCGGCTACAGTAGTTCCGCCCGTCCATCCCAATCAACTGTAAAAATATACACAAAAAAAAACGGAATTATGATCAAATTTGCAAATTTACTCTGAGCGGAATTTACCGGATGAAAATTGAGCCGGGAAATGTAGAAATCTGCGGAATTCGTTCCCTGCCGGCAAAGTCAACATTTTTCCCTTCTACAAAAATACACGCCCACGCCCTATACCATTCATGAATAACTAAGTAAGGTGACATGGGATCCCTAATACTAATCAATACTAGATGGCTCAATAAAAAAAGACTCCTATACGCTCTTCACACGCAATTTGCGGCCTGAAACCCAGAATTGGCAACTTGGGCAGAATTCGCAATACCCCTGGGGGCCAGTCCCACACTGTGTCCTCTGTCCATTAATAGGTGATGAATAGTGTGGCCTGTAGCCCGGGTCCAGATTCAAATCTTTAATTTATGTCATTCCTTTGTCCGGACGGAGGCGGGAGCACAATGGGAACAGTCCTCCATGCTATTATTTTAGGGAACATGGTCCTGGGCCCATAATGGACTACAATAGAGCCTGAAAGGGTACGCGGCACTTTGAGTCTCTTATGCCTGTAGTGCCCCGCTGACTTTCTCCGCTTTCTCCAGGAGCCAGAGTAAACAGCAGGAGGAAGGCAGAAAATAAATAATAATATGCCCGTCCGGAGGTAATTAGGCCTCGAGGAAATTAGGCAGAAATTAATAGGAGGGAGGATTACGCCTGAGACTCAAATGTATACTTCAAACTCAAAGTAACGCACCGTGGGGTCGACAGGATTATGTAAGGTAGGCAAACAAGTTGGCAAAGGACAGTTTGGCAAAATAATCAAGCCAACGGGAAAAGGGAACGTAATGAAGTCTACTAGAGAGAGTTTATATAGAACCAGAACCTAGATGAAACAGGTAGGTTTGGATAGGTTGTATGCTACGTTAGATTAGGTTAGGTTACAAAGGATAAGTTAGGATAGGTTTTAAATTCAGACACACCTTTGTTGAGTTAGGTTAGCCTATGAATTGGGAAACGTGATACGTTAGATCATGTTAGGTTAGGCTGTACAGCGAAAAAAAGTATGGGTCGGTTAAATTATAAATTGGGATACGTTAGGAGTTAGGATTCAAATTTGGATATGTTAGGTTAAATTAGGGTCTTAAGTCTTAATTTGGATACGTTAGGTTAGGCTAGGTTACAAATTGGGATAAGTTATGTTAAGTATTCAAAGTTACAACCTGAAATAAGTTACCTTAGGCTGAGGTTGCAAATTGGGAAAGTCACGTTATTCCAAGTTACAAATTGGGACATATTAGGTTAGGCTGAGGTTACAAATTGGGATAAATTAGGTCAGGCTAAGATTACAAATCGGGATAACTTGCGTTATGCCAAGTTACGGTTACAGTTTGGGATAGGTCAGATTGAGTAATAATTTGGAATATGTTAGGTTTTAGGTTATAGGTTACACGTTATAAGTTGGTACACGTTAGGTTATAACTGAAGATGCGTTACATTAGGTTATACCTTGAGATCCGTTTTTAGGTTAGGTCATACGATGGACTAGGGTCAGGTGTAGGTTCAGAAAAACCTATATTTGACAATCCGCCAAGCAAGCTAAAAGTCCTGACCTGTATTCGCCAAACTGTTCAAAATAAACTCTGTCAACCTCCCATTTGCCAATATTTCCCCCAATCAGCTAATAACCGCATTAATGCCTGGAGCCAGGGAACAATCCGAATTATATTGTGCATATCAAACCAGGAACCAGCCACTAGCCGCAGCCTGCGTGCAATGTCCAGACCAGCCCTTCGGGGACTGAACCAGAGGACTCCTAGCACAATGCACCCACTCCTCCATAATTTCTGGTTAATTAAATTCTAGACTCCCGCTCCAAGTCAGACTTTACCTTATTGAAGATGGCCATGTTAATAAAATGGAAGAGCTGGGAGAAGAGCTGGATGGTGAGGGCGGCATTGACCCGGCACCGCCGCAACAGCGTCATGCCCGAGCTCAGGGCGCCCATCATCTGGAAAGCGGCACCAAAATAGAACATTTATAACTTACGTAGAAATCCACTTCTAACACAATGGGCCGGGCTCCTAATTTTTAGAGATAGGGGCGGGCCAGGTTAGTAGTCCGACCATATGCTGCCCCGGCTATTTACACAGGTTATGGATTGGGCGGCGGCCAGGCGGACCTAATGCATAAAAGATGACGGAACTACGGGCCCCCTTTAATTCCCTCAAGGTAACAGATGAGGAAGACGGATTCAAATGGGACAGAATAAGAGATTCTGGGGGAATTCGGGCATGCCAAAAGGTAGAATTTCCCTCAGAATCCCCAACATAGTCTAGGCACAGAGAACTGTCTCAGAAAATCTATCAATTTCATGCCAGGCTCCATAAGTAGATTTACCTTTGAAGCACACTACTGTTCGGAAGCCTATTACACATATGTAGAATAGAGTCCTGAGCCTCAAAGAAGGAAATATTACGTTTGGTAGTCGGAAATTGGCAATATCCCGATGGGGCCCTTTTATGGGCCTATCCAGTGGAATGGGATAATGTAAGCAATTTCAGGGATACGAACAATAGGATGCCATAAGTCTAGGCCGTAAGTCTAGGCTGCCCAAGGAGCACTTATACTAACTTTTGGACGTAAATCTAAATAGTTCCAGGCTAGGCACGGCAGCACCAGTGTCTCGGATTCTTACCCTTTTACACATTTTGTTACGTTAAATAACCAAAATTGGTAAAAAAAAATGGGTAAAACTGGTATTAAATGGTAGTACATCAGAAATAGCGCCAAAATCTGAAATACTAAATGAATTTTTATGTCTTCATTTTCCCTGTTATTTGTGACCAAGTGCCCAATCGTTTCAAAGCTCTTGGAGAATTAGAAAATAATGCTTATTAGGCGTCACAGTTCAAAATAAAAATACAACAGAAAACAACCTCATTTGCAGACGGAATTTGACACTTACAATAATTAGGATAATCAAGACAGTGCGCTAAGTTGAATTTATCACTTTATCTCGCGCTGTTTCCCTTGAAACAATTTATTACAATTTTTACCCCTTTTTTATTTGCAAAAAATGACAAATAACGGCTTCTTCCCACTATGGCAAAACAACCACTTTATTTTGCCCGAAACCCTGGGCAGGCCCCACCCAAATAAGTACACAGAGCGAGCCGGGACATGCAAGGGGACTAATAGCCCTAGCACGGGGATGACATGACGGGAAATGACTCTCTAAGACCCCAAAAGCACTCAGGGCACTATTACTACAGCAGGAAAAACACTACATTTTTGATGAGCCCATCATCCCCCCAAAACAGGTAATTGATTCTCAATTAAGACCCAATTCCCAAGGTTAGCTCCGAGCTTCAATAACAATAAGAGCCCATAGAACCCTTAACATATGGCCGGGAGGCTTCAAACGGAGTATAAGCCTAACAGTTGCTTTCAAAGCGGACATTATTCTACATAGTACTTATATATAGCTCCTGGATCTATCAAATAGCCGGGTAACTAAGTCCCCGGAACGGGAGGCTGCGGGGCCCGGAATCCGATTTATGAATGTCAGCCCGAATGGACTTGAGCCGAGTCGGGGCCCATCCAGAAGTGACAACTGCTGGTCTGGCCCAAAACTTCTAATTAGTTTTCAAGGGCCGGATGAAGACGAAAGGGGAAGCTATTCTTAGATTTGGGAGTGGAGAAAGCTCAGGACTTATAGTAGGCAGTAAGGGCTGTCCAAAAAGTATAGAGGTTGGCCCAAAACCAGGAAATATATATGTTGGACACAAAGATTAGTCGGGAGTCCGAGTAGTATTTAAATCTCACTTCCCCTTAAAATCCCATTAAATCCCATCTTACTGGGATTTTGTAATTTATTATGATTTCGAATATTTAATGGGATTTAGAGGATTTAATGGGATTTAGAGGATTTAATGTGATTTTGTAATTTAATGTGATTTTGTAATTGATGGGGATTTTGTGACAATAATGGGAGTTCGCGATTTCGTACCTTAATGGTATTTTGTGCCTAAATGGGATTTCGAACCTTTACTGGGATTTCGAGAATTTCGAAAATGTAATGGGAAGTTGCGATTAAGTTTGTCTGATTTTGTGATTAAATGCGAATAAATGTGATTTTATTTATTTAATGGGATTAAAGGCGGCAAACTTTGAGCTTATCACACTTCTTGAATAAATCCCATCGCTGTTAGCTGGGATTTAGTGGGCTTATTGCGAAAAGAATAGGGTTGTGATTTAATTTAGATCCCATCAGAATAGGATCTCATTAAATCCCTTCATACTGGGATCCCCAATAAATCCTACACAAGCACTCGGTACATCTGTACCACCGTACATCCATATTTGCTCTATTCCAACCTTCCGATCGGGACCAAACCTATATTTTGTGGTACAGGAAGCCCTGAACTTACGGGTGCCGTCGCCGGCTCATCATCCTCGTCCCTCTCCAGGAGAAAGTGTCCCACGAAATTCGATATTTCCCCCTGAACGGAGGTGACGAGGTGTCGGAAGGAGAGCTGGACCACTTCGGCCAGGACGTCCTGGGCATCCAGGGAGAAGGCCCCGATCTGCCGATCACTCTTGAGGAAATGGAGGAGCTCCGAGGAGTTTGCCATCCAGAAGGCGAGGGAATTGGGGTCAGAGTTCCGCTCCTGGACCACTTGGCTCAGGATATGGGCCACCCGGAGGAGGAAGGTGGAGAGCAGGTGGGCCCGCTCGTGCGGCGTCACTTCGGGCCGGAAGTGGGTCGTGGCCCGGTAGCGGGCGGCCAAGTAGAGGGCATAGGTCGGGGCCAGCTTGAAGAGGAGGCTCGTGGGGGAGACGGAGAAGATGACGGCGGAGAGGAAGCCTTCTTCACCGCCTTCGGGGAGCTCGAGGGTGGCAGGGAGGATGGAGTCGGGCCGGATGGACCTGGAACGGAGGAAAAGTTTCAATTACTTCCAAGATAGGAAACTTAATGGATAGCAGGGATTAGGCTGGACTTGGCTACTATTTACTTTGTCTGGAGTGACCTTTCATTGGCAGACCAAAACGACTGTGACGAGTTGTTCTGGGCATGTTTGGGCACATTGGCCTTCACTTTTACTAGCGAAACGTAATCTACAAATTAACTTACCTACAATATGACCCATAGTTACCTAATATATCCTGCAGCTTGACCTACAGTTACATTAACCTAACCTACTTTGTGACCCATTGTTACCTAGCATAACCTACAGCTTGACCTAGTTACAGTAACCTAACCTAAGCTAACCTACAACCTATCGTATAACTTGATCTGATCTATAGTAACCCAACCTAGCCTGTAACTTGAAACTTGAGCAAAGTAACGTAACCTAACCTGTAACTTGCGCAAAGTAACGTAACCTAACCTGTAACTTGCGCAAAGTAACGTAACCTAACCTGTAACTTGAGAAATATAAAGTAACCTAACCTGCAACTTGAGTAATGTAAAGTAACCTAACCTGTAACTAGAGCTATCTGAAGTAACCTAACCTGTAACTTGAGCTATGTAAAGTAACCTAAGCTATATCCTGAGCCACCAAACCTTGAGATAAACTAAAGTAACCTAACATGTGACTTAGCCTGCAGTAACCTAACCTGCCTTACAACTTGAGCTAAAATTAAGGTAACCTAACCTGTAAGATGAACTAAGCTACAAAAGTAACCTAACCTTTACCTTGAGTAACGTTATCCATCCTAAAATGACCTCTTGCTAATAAATAGTTAGAGCTAGTTTTGGTACTAAATTAAGTTGTCGTTGCAAACATTTTAACTGGCCTAAATTATTTTCTGCATACTACCGCTCTTACCTCTGTACAAGATTGTCTTCATGGGAGGGACTGAGGGGCGGGGACTGGGACCGGCTCCCGCCCCTTCCGTCCCCTCCACTCTGATGGATCATCTGGGAGTTCTCAGCAACTTCCCTGCTCGGGCACGGTCAGGAGGGGTCAAAAACAAATCCAGGGACCCAAATTCAACCAAGGGGAGGAAAAACATAAAGAACAAAAAGAAACAAATGAAAAAGTGAGTCCAAAAAAGGGACAAAACAAAAAATAACGTTCCGTGTCTGTTCCTTACCGTTCCGAGAATGAGCGTCCTCTCTGTGCAAATCGAAAGTAATGGGTCCGCCCGAACCGAATGATTGCCCCATGCTGGAGGATCGTGGTCTCGTAGATCCGTTGCCCATTGACATAAATGTCAGAGTCCCGGGCCGACGGGGTCAGGGTCACGATTCCTTCTGTATGAGCAATTACGCAGTGACGGGGGCGGAGCCCGTTCAGCTGCAGGCCGCCCCAGTCACTCCCGACCTCTGTGACGTCGGCCTCGAGAGCAATCCGTCGTCCTGTCTCACTTCCATCTGTATGAAAAAATAAGTTAAAAATAATTGTAAGCAAGTGACCGTGACCTTTGACCTGACAGGTTAAAAATTAAAACGCCGCTTCATTATGACGAATATATTGCTTAAAAAAAACTTTTGGAAATCGGCATAGTGGTTCAAAGTCGGCACCTTTAACTCTGACCTGATAAACTTAAAACCGCATCATTGCCAATTTATTGCCAAAATCAGTCGACTGGTTTTCGATATATAAGCTCATAACCGACGCAGCTGTTGACCTTGATCTTTGACCCGAGAGTTCAAAATAGCGCCCAAATATGAGGAATCATTGCTGAAAAAAACGTTTTGAAATCAGTGGAGTCCCTTTGAGTTTTAGACCCGAAACTGACAAAGTTTGTGACGTTGACCTTTGACCTGACAGCTTTACCATCTCGCTATTATGGGGGAAATCGTTTATCCAAATCCTCACTGAAATTAACACCTCGGATCCAATCTAGCGTTATAGGCGGAAAACTGACAATGTTTTACACGGTGACCGTTGATCCTACTACTACTACAGTGTGAACATTGAGCAATACTATTACTTATTCAATTGGTGGAAACCGTTTCGAACTCTATGCAGGACCTACTAGAGTTTTTAAGGTAACTCGAACAGGCAGACAGACAGACAGGCAGGGAATTCCTAAACTTAAAAAGTATTTTCAGCTTGGTCAAATCCGTAAGATTACTACTTCATTGGGCTAATGACATTAATTTGAAGGGGAAATGGGCCGTGGTCCATTAGGCTCCTCCTTGAGGCGTACTCCATTTTAAGAACCTTCTTAATCTTAGGATTAATTTTAGCCCATTCCATGTCAACACAAAATCCCTCTACCACGAAGACAGACCTAAGCTGACAGGCTAATCCGCCCCTCAGAGGTCCGGAGTCCTTTGAAACGTGACCTTTTGACACAAGACGGAAAGAGATCAATTCCTTACGGCGTAAGCGTAATATTCCTTGTCAAAATCTCTACGAACTCATGTTTTTCCAAGCTGAAGTCCATATTATAGTACAGGACATGTCCTATGTAGACAAAAGGCAGGTTCCCCCGCCCTCGGCCCAAACTCAAATGTCAAAGGAATATTTACTCTGTCTCTGTCTCAATGTCCCAATTTGACATTTATTTATGTAAGTCAAATAGTTCCCCAAGCCTATGTACAATCATCTCGGGTTTCCGGAAACATGGGCAATCGCTCAGCGGACCGAAGGCCCCTCGCAATTACGTATATGGCTTTATACATGAGGCCAAGGAAGCGGAAGGAAAGTATACGTAAATCCTGGATCCAAAGACAAATAATACAAAATTCAGAATAGGCAGTGAGTCCCTGATACAGAGACTGAGTTCTGATACAGAGACTGAGTCCTGATACGTGCCTTCTCTATTGTATTCTGCTATTCCTACAAAGGACAATAGAATAGTATCTAGGATCTACTGGAAGGGATTGTATGTAGAAAAGGTCACCTTAAAACCGCTCCTCCCAGGGAACCGGATAAGTACTACGAGCCGTGGTACTATTACCTGGAATATAGTCTGCCACATGTTGCAGATTGTTTAGGAAATTGGGCAGTAGGCATATTCATGCTGACTGGTCCGTTTGGGGGTCAAAATTCAATATGTGTATTTTCTATTGAAGTCAATCAATTGCATTGCCACTTTTTATTCCTGATCAGTGATTTTTCACTTTTTACCACTCTTCATCAGTTGTTCTTATCACTTTTTATCACTGATCAGTTGTGATGTTTACCCCTTTTTATCGTTCCTCAGTTGTGATTTGTATCACTTTTTACCACTAATCATTTGTGATTCTCTCAGCTGTTATTACTCATCAGTTTTCATTTTGCTAACTTTTTAAAACTTTTTATCTTGATCAGTGATTTTTAACTCTATATCACCCTTCATCAGTGATTCGTATCACATTTTATCACTCATTAGTTGTGATTTTTATCACTGTTTACCGCTCATCAGTTGTGATTCTCATACCCTTCTATTACTCAGCAGTTTTGTTTTTAATAACTTTTTATCACTCTTCAGTTGTGCGTTTTATCACTTTTTATCCCATTTCTGGTTAAAAGTGGTTCAAAGTCGAAACACTGATTTAAATCCTTTTATATTTCTGAAGGTTGGCTCTAAAAAATAACAATGTGTATGCTCTAAAAATCAAAACCAAATGTGTGAGAAATCAGACTGGAAACAAATTAATTTAATTCCGATTTTTGAGTACTTTCTACACATTTCGCTTTTCCACTATGACCAGTCAGTACTTACGTACCATACTGCCCAATTTTCTCAACAATCTGCAACATATGTACATATACATATACTATAAACTGTAGCTTTCCCTTGACTTTCCCAAGAATGACGCTCTCACTGTCCCATCTAATACTACGTTACGTATACGCACTCTAAATTCCCGGTATTTTTTTCCAGACCCTATGTTTCTGATCAGGGATCTTTTGATTTTGGTACAGCCAGGACCCGGAAATTCGTAAATTGAACCAAAGACACGACACGGGAAAAACCGGGACAATCAATTGGGGAAAATGTCACTCTTCATCATCCAATCTGTCGGGCCTCATCCCGCCTAACGTCTCCATTTCCAAGATAACTTCCGTCAGATCAAATACAGTACAGAGGCCTACGCGGAATTCCGCCGGCCTGTCTCCCATTTCCTCCTAATTGAACCTCACTTTTTTCAATCAGGACGGGAACTAAAGCCTCCATTTAGATAGCATTAAATGATAGCAGGGAACCAGGACTCGAGTTCCATATATGTATTAGAGGTCTCAAGAAAGTCAACCATCAATTTGCACAATACTGGAGTAAAAATTGGGGTTGGATTTTCAAGCCGAAACAAAATACATTTTTGCGGAAGAAAAGTCGAAATCTGTGAAATTGCAATGTTTTGCTCACTTATTATACAAACACAGGTTATTATTAGGACTAATTAATATCAATAATTAGCTGTAAAAATTTGAGAATTTTATAGTTACTAATAATCTACAATACGAAGAAAAACTGGATTTACTTTTGTAAAGAATTTTTGTAGCTAGCTATTCAGCTAGTCATAAAAAATAGTCCTTGTATTTATATAAAGTGAGTAAGTAGAAACATTACAAGAAACAGTTCCACAAATAAGTAAGAAAATGTTGTCCGATGTATTTTGAACACTTCTTTCAAATTAATTATCTTGCCTAGCGCTTGCGCTTATTATATTTAATTTTCGTAACACAAACATTCTAAAAATTCTCATTCAAAGGTCAATTTGTTTCGGTATGGTTGACCTTTTTTACACCAGAACCAGACAAAGAAAAAACCTGACTTATTCCTGAAGCTTGTGGCTGCACTATTTTTTCAAACTTAGCTCCAACCTATCGCGATGTTTAATCACAGAAAATAATAAATAATGTAAAGTGCTCAAAATACTTCTAACCTCCTTCTGTATATATATTACACCCCAACCACGAAAACGGCCTGTGGCCGTTGAAACCAGCCACAAGCGGAAATGTCGCCTCTTCGATATTTGACTGTAGTAACCTAACCTAACCTGACTTAACTTAACCCAACTTAGCCGAAGCAAATCTAACCTAACCTTAACGCGATAGTATCATTATAATTAGGTCAGGCTAGGTTACCTCCAAGTTTTCGGGTAATGGTCGGTTGAAAAAAGAGCCCATAACTAGTTGTGGGTATTTCGGGCTTGGGGTGTAACATATACTCCTTCCCGTGCATAAAACGTGTATCTAATACTATCACTCAATATTAATTGACAACAATAATAATCAGAAAAATGACTATTAGTCGTAGAATCTCTGGCCTGGTCCTGGTAATCATCCAAATCAGGGAGAAATGCAAAATAATTGTTGTTTGTTGTCCATTCTTACATATATTTTCCCAATAGTACAATACATAAGATAGACAACCTAAAGCATTAATACTACGTATTACGTAATAAGACAATTACTTGACAGTCAGCTCGGGTCCAGGCCCCTACTTTCACAAATTGGACCGCCACAACTACCTACGCATTATTAACGCAATTGCCGATCTAAATGGAGTTATAGTCCGGCTGACGTAGGTTGATTTCGGAGAAATTAGGAAAAATCCGGAATCCTGACACAGCACTATATTATGGAGCCTCCATTGCACTAAAGTTGGAAGTTCTAGGGATATTGCACACTGTTACATGCCCAATACCAAAATACTGACCGGAAGTTACGCGACATTCTGGGAGCCCGGACATAGTACCAAAAAATAGGATTTAAAATAATCTAATTTCCGAAAAGGTTCACGTAGTAGAGGCACGTCCAGCCCACAGAGCCTAATGCCTTCCTAAGGAGAAAGGACAGGCCCGGGTCACATCATAAATTATTCGGGTATTTTCCTGGGTTCCACGTGCAGGACACTATGCCTATGCTTATACTGTTTTAAATAATTCTGTAAGCTGAAGCTGCGGAAGCACTTCTCGTTAGCATACTAATGGATGACAAATGAAATTGTCTTCATGCGCCAAAGCTAGCCTAGAGAGAATTCACTTTCCCTGACGGAGAAAGTCGTTTTGGACGCCGCAAGGAAAAGGTCCTTTATAACTATTAGGGCCTCAAACTACGGGAGCTTCAAAAATCTTTCTACTACTTTTCCTACTTTGGTCCAAGAACTAAGGAACTTGTTGAGCATTTATTCCGGCCCCGGCCCCTTTGAGCCTAATTTTATTTAAATTACGCTTAGAAGATGCCCACAGAGTTTCCCTTAAAGTTTCCGAATTCCGAGGCTAGAACTCAACTTTTCCCTATGAGCTTGGACTGCTTACATAGGAAAACCCGTAGGAGAGGCCCCCACGTGAAAGCCTTTAAGAAAGTAGTGAAGAAAATAAATTACTTTTGACTTTCACTCCATGCGGTCCATTTACAATGCTTTCTCCCATAAAGCCACTATGGGGAAACCTACTCTCAGCAGCTTGGGACCAAGAGGTGTACGGCGCCACAGATGAAATTCAGAATAGGCCTTGAAAACTGACACTTACGCAGGGAAATGTAGCCTTGCCATGTGAATAGCAAAACATTTTTAGAAAAGGAAAAAAAACGAAATCGGGAAAAATGTCTCCTGTTTCTCTCTTTCTGAAAAAGTTTGAAATACGTTTTGTAAGTTAGCTACTTTCAAATGCAGTTTGATATACCGCTTCACGATGTGACGTTAGAGCTTATATACAAGCGATCAGGGTTGGCATGTTTTAAAACATTGTTTTAAAACATCTTTTAAAACATGTTTTAAAACATGTTTTTTATTCAATAAAAAACATTGTTTTAAAACATTTTTAAAAAACGTTTTTT
>JAQFZY010000615.1:0-24069 GCA_034696285.1 Hypogastrura burkilli | reverse complement strand
ATGCGAACTTTTGCTCAATTATGACAGTAGGCGAGTTGTGGTTGTGTCCGTAATTTTTCACTTACTAAATCGTGAATGCTCGAGACGGCTTTTCACTTGAAGTTGAGCTTTTTTGGCGTAACTTTACATGACATGCCGTAGCTTTTAGTAGCTGGGACATCAACCTTGCCGCCCGCGAAGGTTTTTATAAGGAACATTTAGCACTATTTTGAAGATGTGTATAATAAAAACTACGACCATTTTTGAACTCTAGTTTTTTTTTAATTTAGTAGCTAACATCAGTACCTGGAAGTGTTTTAGTGCTCTAGTAGCTGGGACATCAGCCTTGCCGCCCACGGCGATTTTTATAAGGAACATTTTGCACCATTTTGAAGACGTGTATAATAAAGACTACGACCACTTTTGAACTCTAGTTTTTTGCATTTTGTACCTAACACCAGTACCTAGAAGTGTTTTAGTGCTCTAGTAGCTGGGACATCAACCTTACCGCTGACGGCAAAAACTCAAACAAGGTTGATGGCGGCAAGGTATATGTCTTAGCTACTTGAGCACTAAAACACATATAGGTACTGATGTTGGCTACTAAATTAAAAAAACTAGAGTTCAAAAGCGATCCTAGTTCTTGAGATACCATTTTTTGAAAATATTGTAAAAGTACTCAAACTCAAAGTAGTGGAAAAACCGCCGTCGGCGGCAGACATGACGTCCAAGCCACTTGAGCTCTAAGACACTTCTAGATAATGATATTAGTTACTAAATGCAAAACACCGCAGTTCAAAAGCGGCCTTAATTCTTGAGATACACGCCTTCAAAATATTGCAAATTACCCCTCGCGAAAACCTCCGTCGGCAGCCATGTTGACCTCCAAATTAAAAAATCTCAAGTACACGTCTAGGGATTCGTATGGGCTACCAGATACATCAAACCGCATTCCAAAATACTGATTTGTGGCCGAGATATCCATGTACCAAAACCGCCAAAATATCGACTTTGAGCCCCTCCCCACCTAAAGGGGGTGGGTATATGGAAAAAAGAAAGATGCTATCTTACCTATTGTTGATAGCTCTATTGATAGAAAAAAAATCGGAGAATTCGGTGACCCACTCGGTAATCCATTTTCCTATGAAGTATTTACTTACACATATCGGATATTTATTTATTTCAACTTCTTCATTATCGACTCTAGAGCCGTGACCCTTCGGATTTATCCCGGTCATCGCCCTTAGGTCAAACTGGCAAAAATCTGATTTTAAATATTTTGGCTTTAAATAAATAATAAATATTTATCTAAATAATTCGATCTTTTCAAAGAAAGTATATTTTTTTGAGCCAAAAATAATGGAAAATGAACAAATAAAGTAGGTCGAAACGCAAAACCGACACTTTACGTGTTTTGTCTTGATCCCAAAGGAAATCTTTTGTCGAGTGTCGAGTGTAGTTGTTCAGGCACGGAAGGGAAAGCCGTGGAAAATTATGAAAGGGAAGAGTAAGGTAGTCGACACGGGCCGGCCGTACTAAAACCCTCTACCTGCCGCTAGGCTGACAACCATATACGAACATGATTTTGCTGTCGTGGTCTCGTTCAATAACAACGTATCCGTGTACTGAAAAGTATTTTCAATCTACTGAATAGTTGAATATGTATGGAAAAGTCTCATCGTCAAATGCAAGTGCTTATGTACTTTTACTTCTGGCAATTCGTGAAATGATTTGCAGGAGTGATTTTTTTGCTGTAATTTTATGCGAGTGGCGAGGGTTTGTTCCACCGAATATCTCTATCTCGGATAGGTCAGTTGTCGTTTTCAGTGCATGTTCCAGTTTTAAGAGCACTCAGATATACCTTAAAACCTACAAACTCTGCAAAAATGGGAACAGTTAAGCGAAACCGGTTGGACCTACATCTGTGCCCGAGTTACAGAATTTAATTCCGCTTGAGGGGTCAGAGTCAGAGGTCCATTTTCGTACGACAAAAGAGTTAATATTAGGTAATATTACTTTTAATTTCTATGTCTACGGTACTGTAATTGTTTCTATCGTTGCGTAAATTGCGAAAAAGTTTAACACAGTTCTTGAACGGAATTTAGATCTATTTGTAAGGAATAGTTTCTATTCCTTTTGTCTATTGCCTTAGAATAATAGATATGTAGTAAACTATTCTAATTGTTGTCCAGACGAGAGGACTCTGTCTCTCGTCTTCTCTCTACCTAGCTATGGACTGTTTCCATAAATATTATGAATACTATATTTATGTTTGTGCATTCAGGTTCTGGGACTGAACCTGAATCCATAGATTGTAGAGCAAGTATATAAGGCGCGGCGAGCTCTCGCTCCCGTGGATCTGGTTCACGGTCTGCAACTTCCCTGGCACTGGTAAGGACTGAGCCTTTTCCCTGTTCCCTGTCATTGGGAGTACTCGGGCCGGACTTAGGTCGAGTAGTGGCTTAATGTTGAGCCATTGTCTTAGTTAAGACCATACGTTTGTTAGTTAGGTTATATTTAATGCTTACACATTAAATACACCTTGATTCAATCTAAACCAATATCCAACCGTTCGTGCAGTCGAACTCATTCCCTTAGGGTTTAGCTTTCATACCATCTTACGCTAGCCAGCCCTTACATATTTCACTGTTGTAAATTAACTCAATCTAATTTTACATGGATACGATGACCCTGAGTTCTCCTTGAATGCACTCAATGCCCAAACTCGCTGCATTAAAGTACACGCCAATAAAAACGGTGTTGATGTTGAGCGCAGTGTCAGTCAGAGTCGAGTTAGTTACACCGACAGACGATGACGAAACAACAGCAGAACAGTTAGAAATGCAGATGATTTCTCATTTTGACCACTAAGTGTAACATCCGGTGTTATTTGGTGTTGCAAAAATTGGAATATTTAGTAAATAATTTGTTACAAAATAAATATATTTACGTAAATATTTAATTCAATGGTTTCAGAGTAAATCTTATTTTTGGGTCATTTTACGTAAATAAATAGCCGATCTATGGTGATTACATCTTAGTTGTACAGAGGAATTTAAAGGCTGACACATGGACAGACGGGCAAGATCATCCCATAAAACCTTTTCGCCTAAAATAGCACGAACTTTTGACCGCAAGCCTGACTTTAGGAAACAGTACCTCATTGTTCATATTCATAGTAGTCAAAAACTCGTGTATGAATTGTTTTGGAAAATAGAGGAAATGTATTTTTTGGTGCAAATGTAAAGTGTGGGCCCAAGGTTCAAAGAGCCTAGCCGCTGCGCTAGAGAAAAATGCTAATGTGATGCTACACCCAGTGATTTGTAATAATCTAATTTTTTTTTAATTATAACAGACTCTAGGCTAAACGCAGGATTCTAGACGTATGTCTCAACTTACGCCCATCAAAAATATCACACAAAAAGTTATGACCAGTCCGGTAACCAAGTTAGTTGGTCACATTTTTAGGGTCAAGGGGTCAGGACTTCCAAAAACAACACGACCCCTAGAACCGAATTTTTTTTACTTTTGTTTACATTTTTGAGAAATCCTGAAGGAATTTGCTGACACTTTTATATCCGGTATAGCTCATAACAACCGGAGCCAGTATACACAAATTCCAGCAACACGGCACTAATCAAAATTCAGGCTCATTTTAGGCAGATCACAATCACACGTCACTAATGCTTAACTTAAACTTAACTTAGTCACTAAACTTACCTAGAACTTACTAATTATGTGCCGTGTCACAATCACAAGTTTTGATTTTTCTTACGCTGGTACCCTAAGCCTTGGTAAGATATAGGAACAATTAAGACAGAAAATAGAAAACTGGACTTTGAAAAAAAAAAAAACGTCTAGCATCCCAATTTGTAGGTACTTAATTAATTCGTTTGAACTGTCTTGCTAACATCATGTCATCTTTAGAGTTAGGTAATCGATTTATTTACTAAACGAAATATTTGTACTAATTCGTTCCAAGCGTAGAGCCAACCTCGCTAAGCGGCGGAGCTGCGTGTGCAAGTATAAGACACGAGCCGAAGTAGAGGTCGCTACTTGTGTAGTCTTTACTTTTGATAATGGGGTACGGATTACTTACTCATTTTTAGCATAATCACTTACTTTGTTGGTTACTGCCGGGTCAAAATGTAATCGATTATGGATTACATATTCCGTAATCTGTAATCATAATCATGTAATCGATTACAGTTAATCAAGTTATTATCCGATCTCTGTGTAAAATTATAACAAACTTTGCGCGCGTTCGACAATACAGATCACCTTTCTGAACCCACACCGACCAAAGTTTGTTCTAGTGCTCCGCATAACTCCGGCTTCGAAATATTCGGAGGTCTTACTCAAAGCTCCGGCTCCGGGAAAGGTCGGAGCGAAAATCGGGCTCCGGCTCCAAGGTCGGAGCTGGAGCCGGAGCCGACTAATCCTCTCTATTATGCACTTTAAAACCTACGTCCGTCGATTCTATTCGTTCTGTAATTGGCTGGCAACTGAAAGGGGGCGGAGTAATAAAAAATCTCAGACTGACGGTTTTCGTTTCAAAGTCACACAGATGGCGTAGGTGTGCGTAATATCCACATGGTGACTGGTAGCTTTAGATAATACGATGGAAATGACCGGAGAATTGGATTGTTAGTTACGATATCCAATGTTAAATGTTACGAACCAGGGATATGGTGTTACGCATCAGAATTTCTGATGCCGGCCCTGCTAGTACTTATTACTCCTCATGATATCGCCACTCTTCCCTGCAAGACCAGATTCACAACAATCCGATTTTAGTCATGGAGTAGCGTCGGGTGCCGGCAGCCTCGCCACCGTCGCCTGTCAGCCGGGGCCGCACTAGCGCCAGGGGGCGCACTTGCACACTTGTCAAATACAAAATTACAAAATGCGAAAGTATTCCATTGTGAATTCATGACTCCTGATGTACAAATTATGAATATTGAAAAAAATACTCCTTAAAACTCAAACACTACTCTAGCATAATTAACTAATAGTATACTTGATATTTATCAAATTTTGAACAACAGTTTACGGGAAACTCATTTGGAGTTTTGACTATTGAGATCTTAAGTCGAACTGCACAGCATTATAGTAATTCGTGATAAAACGTCAAATGACTGAGACCATTTGTAATGATAATAATTAGCTCAGTGGAGTATGGAAGCAGAGATGAAGTTTGGAAACTGTGGTCAGCATGTAAGATTGCTTCAACGCCAGGTTATAGTGAGGATGGTGTTTGACTAGATTCCACTCCTCACATCTAAAACACTAAATCAGTTTAATCAGTTCCACAAAGGTTCCACTTCCACACATCAAAAACGCTTAATCAGTTCCACAAAGGTTCCACTTCCGCACCTCTAAGTATTTCAGAACAGAATAACAGAACATAGCTCAAATATCAAAAACCGCTACGCGAAAAGAAAGTCGTTTAAGTCCAAACAAAGCCTTCTTGATTACGCTTTCCAGTGTTGCTGTTATAACAACACAACTCGACGGTAAACAGGACAGTGTCGCCGTTAATATATGTAGCAACCAAAGAAGCCTTGGAAAATTGAATTCTGTTTGGAATGCTACAATTTAAAGAGCCAAATATTTACTTCTGCTTTTCATTACTAGCATTTTCATATGAATATGTTTCTGACTTGTTTTTGTTTCTTTATAACCTGCTCATTAGTGTATAAGCCCAGGAACGGTAATAATGAGCAATATATACACGCTTTGTTTTTTTTTTCAAAATTTATAGCCTTATGTGTAACATTGCTTCTCAATAGTAGCATTATACTATGCAATATGCTCTGTATTGTTACTGGTTTTAATTAGGATTGAGTTTCATAATTAGGTTACAAACATGCTTTGATCGCCCATAAAACCGTCAATTTAAAACTGGTTACACGCTTAATGAAGTTACCCGTGAAAAGAACCATGTCAAATATTTTACTTCCCACGACTTGGCTACATATTATTGTAGGAGGAAATACAGCATGGAGTGAGCGATAAGTTGCATTTTGCTAAGCGTTGTAAAAATTACGTTGTATGATAATTGGTCTTAATAGATCCGGGTAGAACGAGCGCGTCGACGCGAAGCACTTATGCTCTTATTATACTCAGTTAAGTAGGACATAAGGGAAGCAATTTGAAATGGGACAGACAGACAGACAGACGGACAAACCAATTACATAACATTCTTTACTACGTTAATACGGTATGAACTACCAGACAAGCTCCGCGCTAACGCGGAATCAGCAACTAGATTTTCTAAAACTTTCTAGAGGACACATGCCATTGGCGATAATTTATTGAATTGAAATATTATATGGCAAGCGTACGCTAGAAATCTTCAGAAAATGTAGTTGCTGATTCCGGGTAAGGCTCGAATCGGTTAGAACCGCTACACTAGAACCGGAACCGAACCGCAAGCAGAAATATGGAACCGGAACCGAACGGCGAACCGAATAATCCTGCTTTTGAGGAATTTAAAAGAAATCAAAATCCTTATCTATTGTATCTTCACATAGGTCCGTGCTATAAATCTTTCGTTTATAATTTTACGACAAATTTATTATCAAAATTGAATTATCAAAAATGTTAATTCAAGTTAAACAAGAAAACGTGAAACGATAAGACGTTAAAGGTCTTCAGTCTTCCAAACCAGACATCTTCTACAACGCTGGATACGAAATTCTCTGCCGCACTCACGGTTGCTTTTCCATAAGGTGCTGCACTTCAACGTGAAATTGATTCCCAGCTTGATATGATGCAGGTGTGAGGGTTCTAAACTTTGAAATGAGGGGAATGGGATATGCTGAATGTACTATCATTCGTCGAATGAATAAACTAACAATTATGTCTCCTCAGACACGCCAACATCTAAAATATGTATAATTGCGCTATGTTCGGCTATGTATACATAAATATTTATTTACTTGTGTGTTTATTTGTGATTTCTACCTTTTACAAACATTTCTGTCAACAGTTGTCAACGCCCGGAAACCGTTGTTTTTAGGACACCTCGCTAATTGGCACTTCACACACGTTTTCCTATATCTTAGTATAGAAAGTCACACTCAACTGAACTGTGGTTCGTTTGTGTCGTTAAATACTTAATGTGCTGTAGAAGTTTGTAGTCTCAATACAGAAGACTTCTTCAATCCACACTAGACAAACTTAGTACTATGTGTGGTTGTGGTAGAATATATGTACATACGTTGTTGAACGTTGAAACCGAACTTCGACTCGGCTCTCAGTTACGACTGAAAGGTCGCCCAGTTACGACAAAGGGGGCGTACGGTTGGTACCCGGTCAGTTTGGCGAAAAACCAGTTTGGCGAAAATGTCCTTTTTTCGAAATTTTTCGCCAAACTGACCGAAAACCTAATTTCTTTCTCGCCATGTTGGTGCTCTCATCTTACCATTTTGAGAACTGAGAAAATCTAAAATAATATTTTAAGTTGAATAACGAGATTGGAATGGTAGGTAAGGTAAGTATAAAGTGAATGTAGGGCCCCGAATGGTCATTATTACCGTATTAACGTAGTAAAGAGGGCAATGCAATTGGTTTGTCCGTCTGTCTGTCCCCTTTCAAATTGCTTCCTTTATATCCTACTTAACTGTGAGTAATAAGAGCATAAGTGCGTCGCTTCGACGCGGTCGTTCTACCCACACCTCCTAAGGCCGATTATCATACAACGGAATTTTTACAACGCTTAACAAAATGCAATTTATCGCTCACTCCATGCCTTGTTTCCTCGTATTTGCTGCCAAGTCCTGAGAAGCAAAATATTTGACATGGATCTTTTCACGGGTCGCGCGGCAAAGCGTTTAACCAGTTTTCAAGTGAAGGTTTTAATGCGATCAAAGCATGTTTTTAATCTAATTTATCAAACTGAATCCTAATTAAAATCAACAAGAACACGGAGCATATTTCATAGAAAAATGCTATTATTGAGAAGCAACATTACACATAGGGCTCTAAATTTACAAAAGACGAAGCGTGTATATATTGCTCATTATTAGCGTTCCTGGGCTTATAGACTATGAGCAGGTGATCAAGAAACAAGAACAAGTCATAAATATTTTCATATGAAAATGCTAGTAATGAAAAGCAGAAGTAAATATTTAGCTCTTTAAATTACAGCATTCCAAACAGAAGTCAATTTTCCGAAGCTTCTTTGGTTGCTATATTTACTGAGACACTGTCCTGTTAACCGCCTAGTTGTGTTGTTTTAGCAGCAACGCTGGAAGCGTAATCAAGAAGGCTTTGTTTGGACATTAACAATTTTCTTTTGACGTAGCGGTTTTTGATATTTGAACTATGTTCTATTGTTCTGATCTTAAATACTTAGAGGTGCGGAACCTTTGTGGAACTGATAAAACTGATTTAGCGTTTTAGATGTGAGGAGTGGAAACTAGTCAAACACCATCCTCACTATAACCTGGCGTTAAAAGGACAGCTTATAGACAACGGCTAGCTGAAGCAATCTATGCTTCCACGCGATGCTCCACTTCAGTTAATGATTATATGCTGACACACAGTTTCCAAACTTCATCTCTGCTTCCATACTCCACTCAGCTAATTATTACATACTGGCCACACAGTATCTAAACTTCATCTCTGCTTTCATGCTCCACTCAGCTAATTATTACATACTGGCCACACACTTTCCAAACTTTAGATCTGCTTTCCCTGTTTTACTTAGCCACGCTGGCCATATAGTTTATCGTTAATTCGGTTTCTATCAGTTAATACTGTTTATTCAGTATATTACAAAAAAATACGTGAATTGACAAGTTTCAGACAAAGTCACGTACAAATTGGACTTTTGTGGATAATAAACACTGTTCGAGCGGCATCGAGTACTATTACCGATTATTATTATTGTGACTTTCGGAAAATAGGATTCCGAAAACTTCAAATTTGGCTGAAGGCTTCCATAACTCACTTACATAAAGTAATTTAACTTAGGAATTTACGTTTCTGTAATTTTCGCCTTTCTAGTTTTACGTTCAGTATGTTTTCACCATGTTGGCGTTTTTAATAAATCAATGACAAAAAATGATTTTCAACATTTTCGCCGTACTGGTTTTTCGCCATTCGTACTGGAAATCGTACGGTTTACGTTAAACTGCACACGCGCGTACTATACATAGTATGATGACAAAAGTGGCCAAGTTCTTAACTTCCTTTACTTACTCTTACCATTACTCTAATACGGTACGTTGTTCGTCACTTTTGTCATCCCATATTCCTAATGTGATATGATAATGGGAATGCACAGGACGAGGAAAACTGACTTTGTGGTGACACTCTTATGTCTGTCCAAACCAAAAGTAGTTTCTCACTTTTTATACGCATTCAATTTAGGCAGTATTTGCGCTCTTTGGGAAGCATAAATATGTTGCTCGGACATGATTTCAATTACCAATGGATTTGATTTGTTGGTGTCGTTAATTGTAGTACGGATTATTTGGTTACATTTTTCTCTAGATGGAGTTCAAAATTACAGAAAATATTTTCCTTTGACTAGCCAACAAGCCCCGCGCTAACGCGGCATTAGTCACTACATTTTCTAAACATTTCTAGCGTACGCGTGCCATTGGTGATAATTTATTGAATTGAAATATGGTACGCGCACGCTAGAAATGTTTTGAAAATGTAGTGACTGATGCCGCGTTAGCGCGGGCCTTGTTGGTTAGTATACCTTTTCTTATATACTATGACTTGGGTTTAAAGAAATGGGTTAAAAAGGCAGAACGTGGTATGGTATGACATCCACAGTATCTGCAGATAATATAATTTTATTCCGACCTGGCCTAAAATGAAGGAAAAAGCCGAAGCCTGCTTTAGGCTTTTATGACTTCCGTGAAGGGAAACGTTCAAGTTGAGTGTACAGAGGGTTCTACGATGAAAAAAAAAGGAATTACAAAATAATATTTCACCAACTAAAATATCCGGTTCTTTTCGGTTCGGTTCCACATATAACCGGAACTGAACCGAGAACGTAAACAGTGGAACCGGAACCGGAACCTGATTTTATTCGGTTCTAAAGTTTGGAACCGGAACCGGAACCGAACCGATTCGAGCCTTAATCCCGGGTTAGCACGGGGCTTGTTGGCTTTATACATATAACATACGTTCTATGCTAATACATGAATCGCTTTTAACTTCTTACAGAATGTTTTTAAGAATTAAAAGGGCTTAGTCAAGCCATGTCCAGCCAGGCAGGCTTCTGATTAAAATAAAACATGACTCGACACTGATCTAGTAATATTAATTGATGAAGAACAACCGTAATAGTATAATGCCAGCCTTAGTAATGCCAATTACTGTGTTAAACGTGTCTTCGTTGTTTGCAGACTATCATGGTGGGGTCCGACTACCAGGCAGTTATTCCTGAAGGTATATGCCATTATGACGACGCGATGCCGTATGAAAATGAAGACAAACTTCTGTGGGAACCAGGCAATGTCCCTGAAAAAGAAGTGAAAGACTACTTGACTATGGTACAAAATGTTCATAATACGTCTGCACAAGGAGTAGACGCTATTCCTAAAGGGCCTCACGTTCGAGATGATGAGCAGGTAAGTTACCTTTCAAGTTGCCAGAACTCACTTGAAAGGAAGTGATTAATGTTCCTTTGAGTGTACCATATGCTGTGAAAATGGCATGGAAATTAAATTATTTCAGGCTTTATACTTGTTGCATCAATGCGGTCACAACGTAGACGAGGCAATCCGTAGGCAAAAAATTAACGCAGTCTCAACATCAGACTCCATGAGCTTGTGGTCAGAGGAGGAGTGTAGAAATTTTGAATCCGGCCTGCGACAATATGGAAAGGATTTTCATGTTATCCAACAGAATCGGGTAAGTACTAATTGTATATTACATGCTTAATTTGCGCATAATACAGTGTATCTAATTCATTCGTATTAATTTACTTCTGTTCGAATATCCAATATCGTCGTTCGGGATTTTCTTGAAAGAAAATTAATAATTCATTTCCTGTTTCCATTAGGTGCGTACAAGGTCGGTTAGTGAGTTGGTCCAATTTTATTATCTTTGGAAGAAAACAGAGCGACACGATGTATTTGCCGCCAAGGCAAGATTGGAGAAGAAGAAATATACCTTGCATCCTGGGACAACGTGCGTTAAGTTTATCCATTTTATACACATTTGAAAGTAGTAAGTAGTATAAACGTAGCCATAGCCATACGTACGTTTTGCACGTTGATCTCAATACGTCGGATTACCGCTCAAGCGCATACCTGGAAACCTCCCATTCCGAGGCCTTTCGGTCACCCTCTGGGCCAAACGTCCAGAGTGACATACTGACACCCTTCTGGTGTCCAGCAATGTCGAAAGATTGGCCGGAAACCGTATCCCGGACATTCTACACGAGGTTGTACAGAAACACTATTGACGAAACGCAAAGCGACTCAAGGTTTCCATAAACAGTATTCAGGACACGTTAAGCGGCTAGGGTGTCCCAAAATAGTATCCAGGACCAGTTGCGTAGCCAACTAGCAAGTTCAGCTTAAAATGTATTCGCTTTCGAAGATAAGATTTAGGAGACACGTTGGGAAGTGTCATAGACCAGGACACTGTACCCGACTCATGGTGTCCAGAAACAGTTTAATTGACAATATAGTTTTCTTTAGAATCAGGCGGCTTTGAATTCAAACATTTGCTGCGCTTCGCGCAAAAGTTTACGGTAATCTACAATACAGTTTACGGTGCAACCAGCCGCCTTGCATTTGAAAATTGTCATGGGCTGCGCACAAAGGTTACGTATCACTACGGTTTTCTGTACAAGCATGCAACTTGGAGTGCAAAACTTTCTTTGAGTTTGGGGATTTTGGACTCCGCTGAACGTCTGAGATCTGAATAAGAAATCTGTGAAAGAAACGTGGGCGCTCGCCGGAAAATATTTTTGGACACTTACGCAAACCCTATCCCGGACATCCCTGTGAGGCTTGTCGAGGTTTCCAGGTTTGATCAAAAGTTATTCTGCACTGCTGTGGTATGATTTGGAAAAATTGCACGAGTTCAAATTCTTCCCTCCCAATAGGGCCACAATTTTCTTTCGCATAATTACGAGCGTATTCACAACTACTATAATTTATATTTTTCTCTTCCGCTTCCTATACCGTTTTTCTCTAACCAAGTCCCAGCCGTGTTATGTTTATCATATACTATAAATATACTAAATCAGTGTCGAGGCACTACTAATTTGTCGTTTTATCACGAATTACTTCAATCAATGTCCGAAACCTTGCACACCGTGAGTAGTGAGTACCCGTATTGCCCCCCACCCCCGCGCTCTCAAAATGCCCAAGAAAAGTAGGAGAAGAAAGAAAGAAAAAAAAATGAGGGAAAGGAGGAAGAAAGGGAAGGAGGCAGGAGTTCCTGACACTCCGAATATGTCTATATTAAAAAACCGTTGTATAATTATGGCGGAACGAAGTGAGGACATTTAGGTTATTACACCCCCCGTTCTGTCCGTCCCATTTTTCAATAGTTTGACCTTTTTTTCAGATTTCACGTGTTAATTTACATGCTATTTTCTGATTTTTGCATTTTCGAAATAGATTTAAAGTACAGGAGAGCATATGAATTATTTGTCAGTGCCGTATATTCCCCTGGGAGATCATATGAATTATTTGTCCGTCCCATATATTCCCCTGGGAGATCATATGAATTATCTGTCCGTCCCATATATTCCCATGGGAGATCATATGAATTATTTGTCCGTCCCACATATTCCCCTGGGAGATCATATGAATTATTTGTCCGTCCCACATATTCCCCTGGGAGATCATATGAATTATTTGTCCGTCCCACATATTCCCCTGGGAGATCATATGAATTATTTGTCCGTCCCATATATTCCCCTGGGAGATCATATAAATAATTTGTCCGTCCCATATATTCCCATAGGAGGTTATATGAATTATTTGTCCGTCCCAAATATTCCCATAGGATGTTATATGAATTATTTGTCCGTCCCATATATATATAGGAGTTCATATGAATTATTTGTCCGTCCCATATATATATAGGAGTTCATATGAATTATTTGTCCATCCCATATATACATATAGTAGGTCATATGAATTATTTGTCCGTCCCATATATATATAGATCATATGAATTATTTGTCCGTCCCCTATGTATATATAGGAAGATCATATGAATTATCCACGATCCACGATGTGCGGATCATGGATAAGTTTAACTGGTGCATCCAGTGTAGGCTTAGCATGGGAGATAAGCCAGCCCGGCACATATGTGACCTTCCAGAGGTCCCGTCTCCGCTCATTTTCGAATTCAAGTGCAACAGGTGCACGAGCTCGTTCGTGACGAAACAAGGCCTAAAAATACACAAGAGGAATCACGAGATCCAAATCCGTAAGAAGGCTGCCCAAGATGCGCTCCGTAGTCCCATCCCCTCAACCATGACCGGAAGAAAAAGGGACAAGCACACTACCCGATGGGTCGGTGAAGAGAGAGAGCTGACCCCGGCCGCTACACCTCAACCTGGACCGTCCCGACCTCGGGCTCCTAGAAGACCTCCGGCTCCTCCAGCAGCCAAGACACCTGTAGCAGCTCCTCTGAGCGGGAAGAGGCTCAGGTCAAGACGTAATCAAGCCTCCAATACTACGAAAGAAATCTTGCCTACGCCCCGCCCTCCACGCGTCCTTACAGCCCGGAACGGAGCTCGTAGAGCCTCAAGGGTCCTCTAACGGGTTAGCGCAGTGATCCGTGCCTCGACCTCTTAGAAGAATAAGAAGACCCCCGGCTCTTTCTGACCCCGAACCTCACAACACCAATGCTGAGGATGAGCAGGCCACAGCTCCTAGAAAAATAGTAACAAGAGGCGCAAGAACTAGAAGAGCCAGAGCCCTGTCTCCCGTGGCACTCCCATCATCGTTGAGGAGTCAGCAGAGTCATTGGACTCGACGGAAGATGAAAATCCGACCTCTGACCCGGAAAGTAATAGCAATCCAACTCTGGGACTTCCCAAAATTTACAACCCGGAATACCATCCACCCCAGATGAGCCTTGGCCGGAGTTTATGTCACTGATCCCGAATCCTTATAGTCAAGCAAATTCGACCCCACAAATCGGGACTCCACAAAATCTGGGACACTCCATTCCAACTCCACGTTCCAGGAGAAGCAGCAGGGTTTACTTTCAGCCCGTATCATCGGATTTGACCCTTGTGGCACACACGAGGGCCCTGAGATAATCATACCAATCCTGTACAACTTCAGCTTCTAATCCAAAGATTCTGCATTCAAATCATGACCAAGCAGAGCCCGACTATGATCAGGGGGTCCCTTCACATAAGACTGCTACCGACTCTCCCGCTCCTTATTCACAGGAATTCAAACGCGAGGTCGGGACGCAGAATCAAAATGTACCTGCTACTGACTCTCCCGCTCCTTACACACAAGAGTTTGGACGGGAGGTCGAGACACAGTCAAGTGGATGGGCCCTTATCACCTTCCTGCTTCGTACATACGCATGACTCACTAAACCATATGCAAGACTGACGAGCCTATAATTATTCCGGGTGGTAGTTTTGAGGCAAGTTCAACACCAACGGGTCCTGAGGGAAGCCCTGAGCCAACTCCAGATCCGCGCCCGGTTATACCTGAGAATGTGAGTACGACAGAATTAAGCTTTGATTCACCCGGGACACAGAGTTCAAGACACTTCCAGACCTGGAACGCCGCGACCTTCATTGTCACCTGCTCCCCACTCAACACCAGCTCGTCCTCCGACTCCGACACTATTGTGTCTAGAGGAGAACAGGACTCCAGACATCAGCTTTCTCGACGAGACAGTTTTGGGAGAAACGGAGGGAGACGAGTCCGACCCGGACCTCCGAACTGACTGAAAGTCGTCCCTTCATGACCGATACCTCCCTCAACTGCACGCTGCCCTCCTCGGATTTACTTCTGAAGAAGACTTCTGAGCTTTTGAGCTTCTGATGGAGCAAATCACCATCAATGCCCAACAGATCTTGAAGATTAAGCCCAGGAAGAAGCGGAAAAACACAACAACATATGCATTGTTTGTCCGTCCCATATATACATATAGGAGATCATATGAATTATTTGTCCGTCCCATATATACGTATAGGAGATCATATGAATTATTTGTCCGTCCCATATATATATATATAGGAGGTTATATGAGTTATTTATCCGTCCCATATATTCACATAGGAGCTCAAATGAATTATTTGTCCATCCCATATATTCCCACAGGAGCTCAAATGAATTATTTGTCCGTCCCATATATTTCCATGGGAGGTTATAAGAATTTTTTGTCCGTCCCATATATTCCCATAGAAGCTCTAATGAATTATTTGTCCGTCCCAGATATACCCATGGGAGGTTATATGAATTTTCTGTCCGTCCTATATAGACACATTGGAGGTCATATGAATTATTTGTCCGTCCCATATATACCCATAGGAGGTTATATGAATTATATGTCCGTCCTATATACACATATAGGAGGTCATGATGGTACGGGCAAGGCGTGTTGCGGCCCAATCGAGGCGATCTCGAGTTAGCAACGGATTCGGGTGCCCCAGGCAGCAGGGTCATATGCTAGGAATGAATTTTCGATTTTTACGTATGGGCGTCACGCGGTGAACTCGAAGAGTTCACCCACAGTCAACTCGACCACACCAGGTCATGTGACATATCGAAATATCTGTATAAGCCTGGGGATCATGAATACAGTTGACAAACGAGTTTTCCGGCCTACCGGTGACCCCACTACCAAAGGGGGACCCGCAAGGGTCGCCCTAGGACAATTTGAGTTAGCAACGGATTCGGATAAACTAAAATACACATAATCAATCTCTTTAAAAGCTTTTTAAAAAATCGTTGAATTGACGGGAAATTTAAATACATAAGCAAACAATGGGGTTCATTTTACTATTGTGATTTATTTCACTGTAGTAATTCATTTCAGTGTTGTGATTTATTTCACCGTAGTAATTCGTTTCGCGGTAGTGATTCGTTTCATGGTAGTGTCGTTTCACGGTAGTGATTCGTCATTCCGTGTGGCACGTAGGGCTACACGCATAAGATCGTCAGAGCACTTGTTAACTAATATTTTACAGGATTTATATCAAATTCTAAATAAAAGTTTACTTGAAACTCATTTGGAGTTTTGACGATTGAGATCGTAGTTCGTACTGCACAGAATTATAGTAATTCGTGATAAAATGTCAAATGAGTGAAGCTATTTGTAGTGACTCTACACTGATCTAATATATTAATAATCTCATATAATAATCGTGAGAAAGATTTCATACAACCTCCTATATGTATATATGGGACGGACAAAGATTTCATGAGCTCCTATATGTGTATATGGGACTGCCAAAGATTTCATACAACCTCCTATTGCTACAAATTTTTCGAAAAACGGCGAAGGATCCTCCGATATAATGTATTTAAGTTTATTCACGCAAATTTTCATGATGATTGGTGCAGAAATGGCTTCAATATCTTTGGGGGCATAGGAATTATGAGTTTCGGGTAGGTAAAAAAATACCCGGGTAATTTCTAGCATACTCGTTCGTGGATTTTAGACCAAACGATCTTATTGGATGGTCTTGTCTGTCTGTCTGTCCATCACAAAGCGTGAGACCAGAGCCAGCGTATTATAAAAATGAACGTACATTGCAGCTATCATGCTTCGAGTGAGAATCACAAGCGACGCGCGCTTCACATAAAGTCGATAATTTTATAGTAATCTGGCACAGTAATAACACGTTATTTCGGAATCTATCGCGCCTCACACGTATGCGCACGGTTTTTTTGTGAAACAAGTACCGTCGTGTTGTTCTATTCTGCAGCACTATTCAACGTACGTAGAAATGAATAAAACCATTCATTAGAGGCGTAATCCCAACTTCACCGTAGAACATGGATCATTATACAGCGCATTGTATATGATCTAGATCGAACACCATTTTTATATATAAACTCGTACTACGTGAAGCATATTATCATATTGCATTTCCAAGGAACTAACTGATGACGCGAAGCTAGAAAAAAATGCATTTAGAAAAAGCAGACTACCCTGAACTTAAAAGTGCACTGGAAAGATAGAAGCAAGAAACAAACAATCCAGGCCTAAATTTGGCTTCCCGTCTCAGGTCCTCCGTGATAAGTACCGTGAATTCATTTTATTCCATCCTTATAATTTAATCGGAGGACCTTCACGGACGCAAAAATTAGTCCTGGATTGTTTGTTTCTTGTTTCTATTTTTCCAGTGCACTTTTAAGTTCAGGGTAGTCTGTTTTTTCTGAATGCATTTTTTTATTTCGCAGTTTTTTACCGCAATTTTTTTGGGAAAGACGCCTTGACATCATTATATCAGTGGAACTGGTAGACTTAAGAGAAATACTGTTGTACGGGTAACCCGATGAAGTACACTTGACGATGTTACGGAGAACTCCCTATGTAAACGTGTGTTAAGAAATAGGCTCGAAATGCGTCACTAAGAGGTCAAATATCTCAGGACCCCTTTGACCTACAGAGGTGAATATAAGTTTGTTTGAAACAGATGCGTATGAACCACAATAAGTTAAATAGCAGGGCGTCGTAAGTACATGGGAAGTGGGTTAAATGGCCACTTCGACGTCGTTTTTGAGGGTTTAGGGCAGTGAACTACAATGAGTCGAAAGCGAGAATCGAGATTCAATTTTTATATATCTTTAATTTTTCGCGTTAATTGAACCGTTTAGCCGGAAAGTGCTCTTCAGACATTTGAGGGGGGGGGGGGGGTCTAAATGCATACCATACGGGAGTTAACATTTCCGTATTTATTTACGCACACTTCGTGTTGTCAAGGAGGGAAAATCTGCTCGTTCAAGGAAAACTTTGGAACACTTTAGTCTGAGAATGAGAAAGTTGTTTTCCCTTATCTAAAGAACTTTAGTTTATTGGCATGGAAACACTTAACTGTTATTCAATTTTTTCTTCACCATTTTATTTCCACTGCTGACACCTTTTGGTTCTAAGCTGATGAGCAGGTTTTTATTTTATGCTTAGAATACTCCCAAGGTAATCCTGAGTAAATTGATGTAACACTCGCATATTTGCTCAAATATTTTTTTCTCAAAAGGATAAGGCACTTAATACACATAAAATGCCCGCCTGTTAGATTTGAGAACAAACCCGCTATTCTTATAGAAATTTTGATGCTGAACAAGGTTTATATAGGCCTCAAAGCTCTATCTCAACTGCTTGACCCTCTACGGGTCAATCAAAGGTCATATAAGCATGAAACGCCATTCTGTTTTATTTGGCTAAAACTCGTTATTCAGACACAACTTTTAATGCTAAACAAGGTTTAAATGGGTACCAAAGTCGTATCTCTAGTCTTTGACCTTCAACGGTTCACGAAATGTACATGTGAAAAAATGCCCGCCTGTAGGATTTCGCTTAAACTCGGTATTCACCTCTATCTTTTGATCCTGAACAAGGTTCAAACAGGCACTTAAGCCGTATTTTGACTCCTTGACCTTCAACGGGTTACGAAAGATCACTTGTGTAAAAATGCCCGCCTGTAGGATTTCGCTTAAACTCGGTATTCACCCCTATCTTTTTATCAGGAACAAGGTTCAGATAGGCACTAAAGCTATATTTTGACTCCTTGACCTTCAACGGGTCACGAAAGGTCAGATGTGAAAAAATGCCCGCCTGTAGGATTTCGTTTAAACTCGCTATTCACTCCTATCTTCTGATGCTCAACAAAGTTCAAATAGGCCCTAAAGCCGTATTTTGACTCCTTGACCTATACGGGTCACTCAAAGGTCACATACAGCAAAAACGCCCGCCTGTTGGCACCAAAGCCGTATCTTCACTTCTTGTCAAGTGACCTTGACATGTGACAATTGATTGATCCGTAGAGAGTCAAGGAGTAAAGATACGGCTTTGGTGCCTGTTTGAATCTTGCTCAACATCAACTGATAGGGGTGAATACCGAGTTTGAGCCAAATTCAACAGGCGGGTACTTTTGCTGTATGTGACTTTTTATTGACCCTTAGAGGGTCAAGGAGTCGAGATACGGCTTTAGTGTCTATTTAAACCTTGTTCAACATCAAAATCTCTATAATAATACCGAGTTTGACCCAAATCCAACAGGCGGGCACTTCACTGTATGGGACTTTTGATTGACCCTTGGAGGGTCAAGGAGTCTAGATAAGGCTTTGGTGCTTATTTAAACCTTGTTCAGCATCAAAAGCTCTATAATTATACTGAGTTTGACTCAAATCCAACAGGCGGGTACTTTCGCTGTATGGGACCTTTGATTGACCCTTAGCGGGTCAAGAAGTTGAGATACGGCTTTGGTGCCTATTTTTAAACCTTGCTCAGCATAAAAAAATACGGTCGAATACCGAGTTTGAACCAAATTAAACAGGCGGGCCCTTTCGCTCTATGCGACCTTTGATTGACCCTTAGTGGGTCAAGGAGTCGAGATAGGGCTTTGAGGTCCATTTAAACCTTGTTTAGCAACAAAAGTTCTATATGAATAGCGGGTTTGTTCTCAGATGTAACAGGCGGGCATTTTGTGTGCATTCAGTGCCTTATCCTTTGACAATTTTTGAAAATGGAGAAGTCACTTTTTCGAAAAACAAGTTTAGTCATACAAATTTTCATGATGATTGGCACAGAAATGAATTTTTTTTAAATCTGTGCATACGTATCAGAAATGCTCAGCACTTTGGAGGCTCATCCCGCCCAAGGCGGAAACCTGGAAACCTAAAAATATTCTATACTAAATAAGTGCTCAAAATATTACTTTAATTTTCCGACCAATAAGCCAACTTTTTTTTTCGAGCCAACCTATAATACATGCAATAATATAATACAACCAATTTCTTTATACTTCGTTATACCCTTTCTTATGCTCTCCCGCGCTTTGCATGTTCGTGGAAAAGATATTCCACCCCTCCTGTGCTCTGGATTTATTTTACTTGGCTGATTTAACCATGACAAACAAGCTTCCTATACATATTTTCATTGATTGCAGTGACTTCATGGAACGGTTCCTTGACGAGCAAGACAGCCCAGTCCCTTCACCGAGCATTCATTCCCTACTGTCTGGCGATCCAAAGAGGCAGTCTAGAACACCTCCTCCCACGTTGAATGACGCGGATCTCATAACTGTAGACGAGGCGCGTATAATTAATCACCATTTCGAAGATCTGGCTCGGCATTTAGACAAGGACGGTTTGGATTTCTTAGGCAAACTCGCGTCTGCAGCGAAATCTCCAAACGGTACTCCGGCCTCCCATGCCCACGACGGCACAATCACATTAGGCGGAATTCTGAATACTCGGCCCCCCTCACAGTAGCGTAATACATGTCGAATGTGATGCTCAAGACTTTTCTCTTAACATTTCATTTGTCTCCACCGTCCTCGCCATCTACTACAACCAGTCCGGAGATTCAACGGATATCGGATCGTTAAGTTTTCTATGTATATGAACTAGTGCTAAATTAAACCAACAATAGAATGTTTAATAGGTATCTAAGAAATGCTCACGGTATTATCAGTAATCACTTGGTAATTAGTATACGGAACAACTTAATACCTTATAAGTTCAGGACCTTTTCAGAGAATTTACAGAGCGTATGGTGAACGTGAACCCCGCCACTTGGTTTATAAACCAGTTTGCCTGTGACGGAGTTAAGTTCCAGGTATATCCTGCAAAGTGTGGACCTATTATTTATTTTCCTTAGTGAGTCCTGTCACGTGGCTGCTTTTGTCTCCACACAATGTGTTCTTCCTACTAAAGACAAGTTCTTGTCGCAACCTATGTATTACATATGCTAGAGGCATGTTCTGTTAACAATAAGCATGCGACGCGCTATACTCTGTTTCTAAGGGTTCACTTGTATAGCTACTTCTTGAGAGCTAAGGAGATAAAGAACATGAGCAAGCTTCACCAAGGTCGCATTCCGCTCTGAATTGAAACTTTGTAATTTACAGTGTAATGTATTGAAAGATTGATTGATAGGTTTATTATATTGGGCTGTTGACTCGCCGAAAATGAGGGTAGAGGTTTAATTCCATTTTCCATTAGAGGGTTGCGATAAAACAGTAGCTTGTAATCCCTAAGCAGACTCTTTTTGTGATCTGAATATACTACATATAATAGCATACCTAATTACTGTGGGAGGAAGGAAGTAGAGGAAAAGAAGCCAGGTGACAAGGATAAATGTTAATTTCCTATTAGTGTTTAAAGAGGTTAGTCTGGTTGCTTTTATATGATCTAATTATGGAACAAGTTGAGTACTTTTTAAAGTAACATTATAATATATCTTCAAGCCATTAGTATATCAATTTCGTGTAAGTTCTTATTTAGTTTGGGTTTCGGGTTCGTAAAAAGTGCGTATTTGCTTGAGATATCATGGTCTGCTCCGGTCATACTTAGACCCCCATTCTCTTATCTAAATAGGTGTGACAAGTGACAAAAATTGAGTATATTGTGTCCCGAAGCTAAAATCTCCGCCTTGGTTCTACCCAAACATCTTCAATATGATATTACACATATTTAAGAAGTGAACTTCACTAGGTCTCCAATAAGGTACCCATGGCAAGACGTTAAAGGTACCAACTGTGCAAAACACTCACAGTATATTTGCGGTTTCACTATAAGGTATTTGTTTGCGGCTGTCATTTTATATAATACCAACCATACTTGCTGTTAATGGAAGTTAATGAAGCTATCAATCATTAACTCCGGCAGCCACTCCCAACGGTATACTAGGGGCTAGTTTGTCTTTCATTCCTATTTCCCCTTTAACTGCTTCACATTTTGTACTCCAGTTTCGAATATGGAATGGTAGCTCTCCGAGTCGTTTTCCATGTTTCAATTAAATTAGGTTTAAACTGTAGAGTGTTTCTGACTATTTTTGTTATATAATAATATTTAAGTTCAAAGCAATCAAATAATAGTATGTTTTTTTAATTTTATTTTAATCTTTACTGGTCCTTTTGATCTCTTATTTAGCCTCCCTCTGTGCTTCTGTTTGTACGAGTTTCTTAGCAGTATTTAGTAACAATTTCAGAAACAGCTAGGGATCAACCATATAGCGTTCCTTGGTTTCGTACTTTTAGACTTCATGTAGCCTTACTATGGGTATGGAATCAAATGCCCAAGTTATATCCTTGTGTGAAGTATCCGTGCTGTTATTGTTATTATTGAGATTCTGAAAAGTATACATACATAGGTATATAAGTACTAGCGGGCCCGACACCAGTAATTCAGGTGCGTAACACAACAGAACTAGCTTAACATTGGATTTCATAACTAACAATCACATTTTGCATTTCCATCTTACTTGCGAATGTAATATTAAAAGTCACCATACAGATATTACGCACACGTACGCCATCTACATATGTTTGTTCAAAAACGGAGACGGAGATTTTGCATTACTCCGACCCCTTTCTGTTACCGCCCAATTACAGAACGAATAAAACGATTGGACGGAGATTTTAACGTGCATACTAGAGAGGATGCAAATAGTACGTTTGATCGAATTTAGATTATCCAGCGGACAAATGATTTTTTTTATCGATGCTTTTTTTTATTGGAACAAGTTTGTCGTAAAAAGAATTAAATTACTCACGATAATTATTACGAATAATTGAACATGTAGTTACAACAAATACTAAGAAAAGTGGAATAAGAAATTAATACATTGCCCAAAGTGAATCATTATTCGCATTCTCTAGTTTGAGTGTATGTACATAGTATGCATGCAGGCACCTGCGTGCAGGCTTGAGGTACAAGATGCTGTCTACGGAAGCAGAAGTTGCCCTGTACCTGTAAACGATGTTACACAATTTCACGTTAATTTCTCTGTATTTATTAGTAGAATCTGCGAATTCCAGACTCAAACTTTTTGTCATCCATAATTTACATGCCTGCATGCATATGTATGTATATCATATTCCCTGTCCTTTACTTCTAGTAGTTCTGTCATCAGATAAACATTCAATTCTAATTTGAATTCGACCAACATGTCTTCGATCAATAGACCCCATCGATAAAAGACTTTTAGATGAAAAATGCATCGATAAAAAGTCTAAGGTAAAGTAAAATTGATTATTCGTCGGCGCACGATAAGTAATGCACGGGAGCCCTGAATTGACCTAACCAGTTTAAAATATTTTCATTACTATTTTCCGGATTTTATTTGACATATAAAGCCCCATAGGCCGCACGTAACTATTTCCGGCGAACTTAGAATGAGAATATTTATAGTGTCTTACGAAACAAGTTCAAATTCACAATCATTAGAAGTATAATATATGAGTCGGTTGTTAGTTGTTACCCAATACTGTGCCTATTAATAGTATGTAGTTTAAACATACATATATCGACCTAAGCCGTACAACTTGGAAGACAGCTTACGTCTGAATAAATCAAATCATGAAATACAACAATGACAGAAGATTAGTACCTAGAGCCCCTGTCTCCATATTTCTTGTTTACGTATTGGGCGCGGGCCTGTGCGCCCATCAACACCCCCCCCCTCCCTCCCGAACAAGCCCAGTGACATGTGGATTTGAAATCATTAATCTCTGCCCTGCCCTTAGAGTAAGCACACCTTTGAATAGAGGCACAAAGCCAATGTATTTCTAAAAAGGTAGCAAGAAAAAGTGAGTCCCATTATAAGAGGTGAGACGCCCTTTCTGTTTATATTTTATAGTAAACCTCCAGTTGTCCCGACGTTTCATCCTAAAAATCGGTCCGGCCATTGCATTCAGCTCAAAAAACCCTATTTCCAGACTTCAGAAATGATTATGATTGGCCGCACCTTCACTCCGACGAGCTTCGCCAGGTAGAGCTCATTGAACTCCGCAACGTACTGCTACGAATTTTTAGCCACTGCCTATGGGCACCTTCTTTTTGGGGAAAGTTGCGACATGAGAGGAGCCGGAGTCAAAAAAGCAAACGCATGCTGCATGCAAGCGGCGAACTGGGCCTTGTAAAGCTCATATTTTTACGCAAGTTT